>PVJX010021536.1:0-31753 GCA_004027295.1 Dolichotis patagonum | reverse complement strand
ATAATTAAATTTTAAAGATAAAAGATTTATTTTGAATCATAGTTTTGGAACTTTTAGTATATTATTGGATGTCCTCATACTTCAGACCTGCAGAAGTAAGCAGGTCATAAAAATAATGTGTAGTGGAAGAAAATTACTTGCTTCAAGGCTAAGAAGGGCAGAGAGGTGAAAGGGCCAGAATGCCAAAAGCAGTGACCAAAGGTCCACTCATTAAGTTCCACCTTTCAAGGATTCTACTACGTCACAATAGCACCACAGTGTTAGGTTTCCATCACTGCACCAAAATAAATGATAAAAAAAGAGAACTTTATTTTGGATCCATACTTTAGAGGTTTCAGCCCATAAGTGGCTGGATCTGTGCTTTTTGCATATGGTATTGAGGCAGGATATAGTAGCATGTGGCATGGATAATGGCTTGCATCATAACCAGGAAGCAAAAGAATGAGGAAGTCAGAGATCTATAATTTTCTTCAAAGAAATACCCCAAATTACCTAAAACTCTCACACTAGGCCTTACATATTAAAGATAGTATCCTAATAGTATCTCTGTGAGTACCAAATCTTTGACACAAACTTTTAGGGTCCTTCAACATGCAAACTACGGTATCAGGGAAGTGAAAGATTTGGTGACTGCATATGGTGAGGACACCATGCTAGTGCATCTAATGACAAAACATGGAAGGCCAAATATGTTCATGTATATGAAGCAAAACACAAAGGGCACAACTAAGGGGGAAGAGAGCAAGAAGTCAAAAAAAAGCAAGCCCTCCTTGAGAGTCAGTGCCATGTGTGGGGATAACCAGATGCCAGCTTTTTCTTGTGAGTCTGTGCCATTTGCAGAGTGTGGGGGAAGAAAACAAAAAATCAACAAGAAGCAAGCCCTCTCTGAGACTCACTACCATGTATGGGCCACTGCAGGGAGACCCAGAAGCCAACCCCATGTGCTTGGCCTGGGAGACAAGAAGAGTCACGCAACTCACCTCCTCTCCTACTGTAAATGATTGACTAATCTGGAGAAACACAGGCTGCGATGATAGTATTGAGGTAAAATACAATTAATGCCTATAGTGTTTAGTGTTACACTGACTGAAGGCCTAAAGCCAGTAGTCTGATCATCTATTCAGAGGTAACAATACACCAGGTAGTATCTATGGTGATCTTATAAAGGTGGTAGCCATTGTTAATTCCCTATTATCTTGTTTGTAAGTCTTGTATCATTTTTATTGTTTTGTTGAGTTTGGCTTTATTCTGTTTTGTCTTGCTTGACTTTTATTATATTCAATGGCATGGCCAGCTATTTCAAAGATAACAAGACATATTATTGTAGCCATTTGAGATTTATTATTATCTTGTTTTGAAGTCCTTTATTGCATTCATTGTTTTGTTTTTATTGGTTCTATTCTTTTTTTTTAAAAGAGAATAAAACAAAAGGGGGCAGTACAGAGCAGATCACAAAAGGACAACATAGGCAACACAGTACTTTACATTAAGTCAACTGAACATCAACAGTATCTAACACCATATCTCTTACTCTCCTACAGTTGAGCATAGTTTCAATTACAATAATATCAAACATAACACAATAGTATAAAGCCATGCATATAGTGAAAGAATTCCAGGGCTTTCTGAACCGAATAACAGAAAATGATCAATGGGTATTATAATATCTCATTTTTGATAAAAAAAATTTGTTTGAACTATCACACATATTCAAATTCCAGTAAGACACAATGTGGTAGATAGAACCAACGGTAATAGAACAAAAAAAAGCATGGTAGGACTTCTAAGAAGGATAATATTGGTTCTATTCTGTTCTGTTTTATGTGTGAAGGTTTGGGCAGCTATTTTGAAGACAAGAGGATTTATGGTAACTATTGTTGATTTCCTATTATCTTGTTTTGAAGTCCTGTATCACTGAGACTGTTTTGTTTTGATTGACTTCATTCTGTTTTATTTTGCTTGGTTTTTGATCACTTTAAAATAAAAATTACAAAAAAAATCCACAAAGTGCAACCTACTCTCATAAAAATGAGTCTAGTCCCAAATCAGTAAGTACTCACTCAAGAAAGACATTTATTCATTGCTAAGGACTCTGCTTCCATGATACTAATACTTAAATCTAGGCTCCAACTCCCAACATCACTATACTGAATAACTATTTTCAACATGTGAACTTTTGGGGAAATACCCTCACCCCATACCAATAAATGAACCTCAGATAATTTAGTGACCTTCCCATGATCGCTCAGTTTAGAAAAGCACTGTTTTTAGGATGACTTTCTATACTATGTTGGATTTGCTACCAATACGAGACTGGAGCAGCTATCTTATAATAAGGAGTCAAACAAGAGAAAGAAGTTAACCAAGAATATGATATTGGCTTCAAAAGGCAATTTCTAGATCAAAGACAACAACCACCTCTATTTTTTTACTTTCTATAATGACAGAAATGTAAATATAGTTGCTTAAAATGCTATAAAATGCATCCTATATTACTTGCAGTTTAAAGTATTTCTGATGGACTCCTCTTTCCTCATGAGAGTCCTTGTTTCAGTACTCACCAATTAAAAAATTTGGGACACTGGCTTTGAATAGACATAAAATGGAGATTCTTGTAGTCAGAAAAATACTGTAATTCTGCTTTACTTGGCACATGGAAACTAGAGGGATCTTTAAATGCTTCAAAGGTCAGGTGGTGAGAAAGGGGAAATGAAGAGACATATATATTGTAGACCAAACTTCAGGGTTTAGTTCTAAAATCGTGAGACTTAGCTATACCAAATCCACTCTAAACATCTTTCAGTTCAACACTAGACTTATCATTCACTTCTCAGGACATTCTCAACAGAGAAGTCCTGAGAAATAAGGAGTAAAAGGGAATGAAATGAGGCAAACATGAGTGGATATGGAAATTATCTGGAGGTGAAGAATACACTTTCAAGCTGAATGGATTGACAGAGGTAAGTGGCAGTGAGGGTTGGGTCTGTGAGAAAAAAATGTCATGACATAGGTTGGCAACAGTGACTCACAAAGCCTTATTAATTGTTTATATGTGTGATTTATCAATTTGCATGTGCATTTCAATTTGCAAGCATATCAACAACAAGACGAGACTTCATAGATCCTTTTTTCTTTCTTTCTTTTCTTTCTTCTTTCTTTCTTTCTTTCTTTCTTTCTTTCTTTCTTTCTTTCTTTCTTTCTTTCTTCTTTCTTTCTTTTTCTTCTTCTTCTTCTTCTTCTTCTTCTTCTTCTTCTTCTTCTTCTTCTTCTTCTTCTTCTTCTTCTTCCTTCCTTGTCTCTTTTTTTTTTCTTGAGATTGAGTCTTGTTATGTATTTCAGGCTGAACTTAAACTCACCATGTAGCCCAGGACAGGCTGGCCTCAAATAGGTGGTGTTCTTCCAACCTCAGTCTCCTAAGTGCTGAAATTGCAGATGTATGTCATCACATCTGGCTACAAACAGACATTGTCTAACATTTGAAAAGATCATTAAAGCTCAAGTATGAAACCATTTCCAGCCACAGACAAAACATTTTTGTTTGCATGAAGTTCTGGAGCCTTACTTGTACATTTGTTCTTCAGGTTAATGTCTATAGAGTGGTAAATATGCTATGAGATCTTAGTAGTGTTACGGATGTTTTAACCAGTATTGGGTAAGTTCTGGTCCCCTTTCTGCATTTCTCTACTGAATAGTGTCCTGATTCTATTGCATAAACAAAGCCTACATGGACTCAGAACCAGAGATTGAGAGAAGACCTTAAGGGCAATCTTCTGCTATCCAGATGAGTAAACTGAGAGCCAGAATCATTACGAAGCAAATTTGAGTGAAGACCAACAAACTATTTTTCTGCAGTCCAATACCTTTACTCAATTTCACCTCTCCATTCAGTATTTTCTAAAACGCTCCTTATACAATTGCACAACTTCCTATATGGTTGTAGGAAGGTTTAGTGTCAGTTTAGGATTTTGAACACTCTATAACAGAAATCAGTAAGTTAGGTGGAAGAAGGTGAATTGACAATGGAGTTACGTTTAAAATGATTTTTTTTATCTGATACCAATTTCCAGATAAGAAAAACATGCACAATTAATTAAGAGAGGTATATTGTTTAATATTTTTCTAGATGAGCATATATTACCTCTTATTGGACATTACCTTTTTGCATATTTTTAAGGGAATGAGTAAACTAAAGTGTTACTGGGATATTGGCATTTTGGTATAATAAATTTTAAATATGTTAAATATTTTATTCTATCAACTATATTTTTTCTCTTTATTTTTCAGACGTCATTAATTAAAATAAGCTTTGTGCTTATTTTATTAATAGCTAGCTTATTAAAGTTTTGAGACTAAATTGTTTCCTACAGATATTTTATGTAGTTAATTATATAATTTCCATGTTATATGCCTCTGTGCTTACCCATATTACTTTGGTTAGTAGGGGAATAGCAAACATGGCATAAATAGTGAAAGATGTTAATGAGCTGGATATTGCCTTCTTTTTCTGTTTTTGGGGATCACCACTATTAAGTGAACCAAGGCTGATCTGCTGGATGATTAGAGCCACAGGTCCAAATAGGCTTCTGCCTCACAGGAATAGAACCAACAACCACACATGCAAATGAAACTCTCTGAAACCATCCCAAAACTGTGAAGCGAATCTCCATTCTTTACTATGCATCAGGACCAGTACTAACCTGTGTGGCCTTATGTAGGTTGATTTCACAAATGGTCAGGAATTTGTTATTTCAATGATTTGGATAAACTCATTTAGGGAGCTGCATACGCATATTCAAAACTGCCCAAGTACATAATCAATAAAAGGCATTAGAGAGGCCAAAAAGAAACCTAGAAAAAAAGAAATGAACCTACATTTTTCATTTCTCTCTTCTTTCATTTCATAAATACACTTCCTAAGATGCACTTGAGACTTCTTTTTCACTGGATTATTTGGAAGTGTAGGGTTACTTCATTTATAAATATTCAGTGATATTTTTTAACTTTCTGTTAATGATCATAAATTCATTATGCCTGGAAATTTCAGTTCTTTTAAATTTGTTTAGGCTTTATTCATAATGGAGAGTATGATCTATCTTAGCAATATTTTTTAGAAGAATGTGTATACTGCTATTACTGTTTAGTATTCTAATGATGCCAAGTGGAGTCAGCCCTAGCATTTGTTTTTAATTTTGAGAGTAGAACTCACTAAATTGCCAAGGCTGTGCTCAAATTTGCAATCCTGCCTCAGCCCTACAAGGTACTTGGCTTGTTTATTTATTTTGTATCTTTTTTTTTCCTTGCTGACTAGTAGTTCTATCAAGTACGGAAAGAAAGTTGTTAAAATTCTCAAATATAATTATGGGTTTGTCTATTTGTCTTTTGGTTATATCAGGTTTTCTTTCATGTATTTAACATCTCCGTTGTTTTCATGTACATATTTAGGAATGCTATGATTTATTGGCAGATCAATACTTTCATCATTATGCAATGTCAATTCATCACTAGTGATTTTCTTTCCTATGAAGTCTACTTTATCTGATACTATTACTATCATTCCTGCTTTCTTTTAATTAATTTCACTGTATATTGTTTTACATCCTTTAATTTTTAACTACATATGTTATTTTATTTAAAATTAATTTCTCATAGGTAGAATGCATACGGGTGAATTGGGGGATATTTTAAATCTATTCTCCTCCTCCTCCTCCTCCTCTTCCTTTTCCTCTTCCTTTATGCTTTCCTTTTGAGTTTTTGAGACAGTGTCTCACTATATAATTCAGGCTGGTCTTGATCTCACTATGTAGCCCAGGCTAACCTCTACCTCATATTGATCCTCCTACTTCAGCCTCCCAAATGGTGGGATTACCAGCAAATCCTATCATGCTCGGTTTAATTAGTCTTCTTTACTCTCCTCACACTTCCCTCTCATAAGCTCTTCCACTACTCTTTTTTCCATTGAACATTACTTGTACTTTTTTTTTTTGGCCGGGGATCGAACTCACGACCTCGTGTTTGCCAAGCAGGCACTTATGCTGCTGAGCTAAATCCCAGGCCATTACTTGTACTTTTTATATATTGGTTATTGCACTTTGTCTTTTGTGTACATTTAAATGTGATGATAAGGACAGACATTTAAATCTGAAATCTCCACATTTAAGAGAGGTGAATTTTGGCAAATTTGGCTCAGTATACTACTATTACTAAGTGAACTGTATTCTAGTATCTTTTTAAAATTTTGTATGGCTGCATATTATTTATATTGATTATTTACTTTCATTTTGGTGTACTTCTACATGTATTTAACAAGTTTTGATAATTTTCAATCCTTCATTATACTTCTTCCTCATTCTTCCCTGATGCTTTTCTTCTGAGTTCCTAATAGTCAGTCTGCTTTCTACTCTCAGATCATCTCTTTTTCTATACCTTTTTTTAACTTATGTTACATTCCACATATGAGAGAAAACATGCAGTGCCTGACTTTCTGAGCTTGATCTATTTCACTTTGCATGATGATCATTCCAGTTCCATTCCTTTTCTTGCAAATAACATGATCTTTTAAAGGGAAATTAAGTTTGAACTTTATGAAAAAAATAGATTTTATATTTTGCATAATCTAATCCTCGTTTGTGAAAAATAAATTATGTCTTCCAGAAAAGTCATCTTTGTGTAACATTCAATTTCATTAATTTCAATGAGAATGAAAACAATCTGTCTTTACAATATCAGGCTTCCTTTTCTTCACATTAACTTCTACATTTTGGACTCATGTAGAAACTCCTTATCAAATTGTCACATGCAGAAATACTGCAATAGTCAGTGACTATAAGACAAGATAAATATGTCTCACAAATGTTTTAATCCCTGTAAGTTTCAAGTTAGTAGAGAGAGCAGAAAACCAAGTATCTAAAGGCTAAATGGCTATGTTTACTTTAAAATTTATTCTGTATATGAACACCTTTAATCTTTCATGTTAATAATGGCATTACTGACTCAATGTATGTTTATTTTAGATCAGATGTGAGCAAAGGCTTTCTGTCAAGGTTCAGATATTAAGCAAATTATCCTTTGCTGATCACATGATCACTCACAATTATCAAATCCTTTTCTAGTACAAGAGTAGCCATAGACAATATATTTAAAAAATAAGTTGCTTTTCTTACAATAAAACTTTACAAATACAAGTATGTGTGTATGGGTTTGACTACATTTTCAAATTAAAAAACCTATACTAATTTTTAAATTAACAGGTAAAATTAGTACCATCAAATCCTGAGATAGTCAAAATTAAATCAATATGAGTCTTGTTTCTGAACTTTAAAGTGAGTTTAATTTTCTAGCAAAATATCACATAATATTTTTGAGTTAACTTTGAAAAGGACAGTAGTATGTCTTAAGGTCAGCTCTGTGATGTGCAAATGGTCAGGCAGTGGGAATGTCTTTACCACTGAAAGGCTTATTAATTCCATTGTTTTGCTATGCATGGTGGTAATAAACAGAATGATTTTAATTTTAGTACTATGTTTAAATTGTTTACAATCAGTGAACCTAATATTCCCTATATTTATTGCACATACCAAAGAGCAGACAGAGCCCATCACTCCACTTCTGGAATGCCACTGGAGCCATCTACCTACTGTTTGCTTTTGTGAGGGCACAGGGAAGCCGCAAACAAATTTGCAATGAAATACCTGGAATTGTACCTTTATTAACAGAAATGATGATGATGATGGGTAAATTATACAATTTATTATCTATCATGTGTCAGAAAATATAGGTTAAGTACGTTGTTTGCATTTTAGAGATAAGGAAAATGAGTTTTAGAGAGCCTAAATTACGTTTATAAAACCACAGAATAAGTGTATACTTATGAGTTGTTCTTTCCTTTCAAGCACTTTCTTTCCCTTTCATTATTACATTATTCTTTTCCTATTCATTATTACAATATCTATTACATATTTTGGATCTTATTACTCTTTCAGTTTTTTATTATTATTTTTTACACTAGAGAGACAATATGATATTTACAAATGTGAGTCTGCTTTATTTCACTTATGAAGATAGTCTCAAATTACCTTCATTATACGCTTATAACTGTATGTATGGTTAAGTGTGCAAGATAGGAAACCATACTACTCAGTTTTTGATAGTTCATCAAACAGAATAGTTTGTGCTGTTGTTGTCTGATTGTGTGTTCATTTTTTATGATTAGATTTTGTAACTTGAACAACTACATCTAAGATAATTATGTAATATATCAACTATTGACGATTTCTTAATGTTATTTTTTAATTCTGTATCATTTCTACCCTTTTTCTGTTTTGCTTTTTTAAAATAAAAATAAACATAGAATAAGTCTATAATGCATCTGTGACTGAATGTAAGGAGTAGATAGGGTTGGAAAACTATCAAGAACTTGAGGAAAACCAATACCAAGGAGAACAAAAATAGGTGTCACATGCCCTTGTAATCCCAGCATTTAGGAGACTGAGGCAGGAAGACTGTTATGAATTTAAGATAAGACTACACCACAAACTGATAGTCTATCTCCAAAAAAGCAAGAAGATAAAATCACATGGGAAAAGGATTAAAGAATAAAGTTGAAACTAGAGGGTATTTTACAAGTTTTTTTTTTCTTTTTTTAAATTGGTGCAAGTTTGAGTAGACAATGTTTACCTTTCATGTGGAAAGTTGGTACATGAACACAATGTATCTAATTCCTTTCTTCATCTCATTTCCCTTCTCTTTTCCCCTCTCCACCCATCTCTTGATCTCTTTCCTTTTTTTGTACATATTTGTAGTACATAATGTTTATATTCCTGTGTAGACTTAGTACATGTACATTATACATTGATTCTTTTGTTCATCCCCTATCCTTTCATTCTCCCTCCAGGTTTTGATCCCTGAAAGATCTGTTTCCCTAGTTCCTATAATCTATCTACTGTTCTTCATTTGTACTATGGGTGTCTCATAAAAAAGGAATCAAGAAACATTTATGCTTGTATTTCTGATTTATTTCACATAACATTATGGTGTTAACGTTCATTCATTCTCCTACAAATAACTCAAGGTTATCTTTCTTTTTAGGCAGAATAGTACTCCATCATGTATAAATACCACTTTTTATTTATCTACACATCTGCTGATGGAAATATCAGCTACTTCCAATATTTAACTATTATGAATATGAATATACATAGATCACTGTAATATGATATCTTTAACTCTTTCAGGAAGACATCTAAGAAAGGAATAGCTGGGGAAAATGAAATTTCTAGTTTTAGCTATTTGAGAAATCTCCACACTGATTTCCATAGTGGTTATGCTAGTTTATATTCACAGAAACTGTGTAGAAGAGTTCTCTTTCCCCCGAAACCTCTCCAGCATTTGTTGTTGATTGATTTCCTAATGATGGTCAAACTTTCTGGTGTAAAATTGAATCTCAGTGTTGTTTTAATTTGCATTTCTCTAGTGGTCAGTGGTGTTGAGCATTTTTTTATGTACCTGTAGGTTATTTGGTTTTTTGGAGAGTTTTTTTGTTTTTTTTGGTTTATTTTGTTTTGTTTTGTTTTGTGCTGGGGATCGAACTCATGACCTCGCACTTGCCAGGCAGGCACTTAAGCCACTGAGCTAAATCCCTGGACCCTTGGGGTTTTTTTGTTTGTTTGTTTGTTTTCTTTGCACCAGCAATTGAATTCATGACATAGTGCTTGGCAGGCAGGCGCTTAAAGCCTATGCCACTGAGCTAAATCCCCAGCCTGGTCATTTTTATTTCTTATTCTGTGAAGTGTCTATTCAATTTATTTGGAAATTTTTTCTTTATTTGGGGACTCTAATTGTTTTGAGTTCTTTATATATTTTAGATATGAGTCTTTATCTGAGGAATGTTTGGCAAACTATTTTCTGCATTACTGTCACTCTGTAGGTTGTCTTCTCTTTGGTTATTTCTTTTCATATATAGAATTTTTTGATATGATCCCATTTATTGATTAATAATGAGATTATTAATTCTCATTACTATTTTCTGTGCATCCAGGGTTCTGTTCAGAAAGTCCTTGCCTACACCCCATAACTTTAAGAACTTACCTATTTTTTTCCCATCAGGTTAAGTCTTTCTGTTTTAACATTCAATTCTTTGATTCAATGTGATTTCAGCTTAGTACATGATGATAGTTATGGATCTAAATTCAATCTTCTGCATGTAGATAGCCAGTTTTTCCAACATCATTTATTAAAGAGCCTTCAGGGTATGTTTATGCCTATATTGCAAAGATCAAAGAATTGAATGTGCTTGGAGTTATTTCTGCACCTTTTTTGTGTTCCATTGATCCTCATGTCTGGTTTTGTGCCAGTACCATGCTGTTTTTACCACAGTAATTTTCTAACATAATTTGATATATGGGATAGTGATGCCTCTCACTTTTTTTTAATTCTGCACTACTTTTGCTATTTTAGGTCTCTTCTGATTGCATATGAATTTTAGGACTGTTTTCTACAGTTCTTTTAAGAATGGTGTAGGAATTTTCATTGGGTTTGCATTAAAACTGTATACCAATTTTGGAAGGGTGGTCATTTTGACTATATTTGTCCTGCCTAACTAGGAACAGAGGATATTTTTCTTTTTTATAATGTCCTCTTCAATCTTCTCTTTTTAAGTACTATAGTTTTCATTCCCTTCCTTAGGATACTTACTATTAATTTTACTTGGTGTTATTGTGAATGGTACTATTTTCCTGACTTCTTTCTCAGTGGGTTCACTTGGTATATAGAAATGTTATCAATTTTTGTATGTTGATTTTGTATTCTGTTACATTATTGAATTTAGTTATTAATTATGAGTCCTTGGGTGGATTTTTTGGATCCAATTTTTCTTGTTAATGTTTTATGTACTATATTTAACAGGAGTAGTGTTAGCAGTGTCTTGTTCCACGTTAGACGGAAAGTTTCTGGGTTTTCCTCATGTACTGTGATGCTAGCAGTAAGTTTGTTTAGAAGTTTTTTTATGAATGTTTTGTATTCTTTCTTCTTATTTTTAGTTTTATAATTGCTTGAAATATGTTGAGTGCTCCTACATTGCTACCACCATAGTACCAGGATTCTTCTATGTATCAGCTGAGCCAGAGAACATTCTGTTAAGAAATTCACCACAACAAATATCCATGTTAAGAAAAGAAAAAAATCTCAAATAAATAACCTGATTTTATACCTCAAAGAAATAGAAAGAGAACAAACTAAACTAATGTCAATAGGAGGAAGAAAATATTAAATACCAAAGCAAAGATCAACAGGAAGAAGGGGATGAGAAATATCAAAACAAAAATAAATGAACTAGATTGAATAATAATAGAATAGATTAGTGAGAGGGGACCAAGAGATGAAGGGATAAGGGGATAAAAAAGAACTAAAATGTGTTATGTACATGTGTCAGCTCCCTGCATGAATATAATCATTATATGCTACAAACATGTGCCAATAAAAGTAAAATTTAAAAGTTTTTAAAGATAAAATGTATAAGCCCAAAACTTAGACTACAAAACAGAAAACTCAAATAAAACTAAAAATTAAAGAGGAAACATTGCAACTGATAAAACAATAATCTAGAGTATCATAAGACACTATTATGAATATTCCTACAGCAACAAATTGGATAACCTACAAAAAATGAGTAAATCCCTAAAAAACTACTTCCCACCATGACTTAATCATAAAGAAAGCGATGATCTTAACAGAGATATAATGAGTTAGAAGATTGAATCAATGATTTTAAAACTTCCAACAAGGAAGTTTCAAACAAGATTCGATAGATTTCATGGTAAATGTTATCAAATGTTTAAAGAATTAATGCAAATACTTAAAAAAAACCTCTTCTTTAAAAAAATTGAAGAGGACAGAATATTACCAAACTTATTTTCTGAGATCAGTGTTATCCTGATACCAAAACCAAATGAAGAGACTATGAGAAAATTCCTGGACCATATCCCTGGTCAATAACACTGCAGGGATTCAGTTTAACCTGACTGCAGCCATCTTATATTGTAACATGCCATGAGTACCTCTTGGTTGCCCCTGGCTCTTTTTCCCTTCAGAGTTTTTCTGCATATTATAAGCAAATATAACCATTAGAGTGGGATGTGGATCTCTACAACTGGATGTTGGAACTATCACAACAACCTGACATGTTTGATATTAGATTGAAATAAATCAGATACATTGTGGCTTGGATAAAGAACATTTATACTGTGCGCTGAATATAAGCCCCTTCATCTGACCTAAATCAGTGGTATCCACAATTCATGCTGCCAACCTTGACCATGATTGTATCTGTATTTCTCCCAATAAATTGCATTGGGTACAACCCTGAATCTGCCTCTTTCTTTAGTCTGTCATCTTCATCTGTCTTTGTTGATCCTATACCGAGAATTCCCCAAAATACTTGACTGAATGCCCTTTTTTCCAGGAGCATTGGTGGAATAGGAGATCTTATTATATAGATATGAAACACTGCTTTCATGAATAGAGCAAACTCATTGAACTTTCTTTGTAATTATTAGCTGCACTGCATGGGTGAACATACAGACATTTGCTTCTAAAATTTGGATTATCACAGTCATTCTTGAACTCTCACCCTGGCTAGATAGTTAAGATCAGGCAATTTAGATTTTTCAGGTATATCAGGTTAGGAGGTATCTTAGGTATGCAACATAATACAAACTTTCGGAAATTTACTGAAAATATTCATGGGAAAATGATTCATGGTTCTCAACATATATTTATACCTAGGGCTAAAATTTATTATAGCTATATAGTAAGAATACATACCAAAATCATAAGGTGTGATGGATTAAAAATTGATGGCCAATTTAACGCCAGCTGAATTAAATCACCGTGGTGCTAAGCGTAGATGTTCCACCTGAGGAAAGTTGCCAACCTAGAGCTGTGGAGAAGGAGAAGAGAGGCGTTGAGGCATTATGGGTTTCACTAAGTGTTGCTGTTTGAGCCTTTGGTTCTCCTGGAGAATCTCTGGTCCTTACATTGAGCATTGCTTCCTGGCTCCAAAGGAGAAGATGTGTGTTGCTTAATCTCCAGGATGAACTTGTCACAACGACTTCCTGGCCTGTACTTGACTGTGCTTAGCCAAGGAGCTCAGGGACTCCATGTCGCTGAGGATGGCTGTGGTGCTTTTCAGGACAGCCCTGGTCTTTGTTGTGAGTGTGACTTCTTGGCTGCAGTATAAACTCCTCAACCTATCAGTACAGCTCCTTCACCCTGCTGGCATAGAGTTCCTAGCATCCACCACTATCCTTTGGGCCTTCCCAGCGTGGATCCGTAAAGCAGACTGGCATGAGTCCTTGTGGGCTCTAGACCTCCAGTTGGATTCGTGGGAGGCATTGTCATGAGTTCTAGATTTTCATCTGGAGTCATATAGGACACTGCTATGGGATTCAGGTAGTTTGCTGAATATCCTATGTCTTTAGTGTTGTGGATAGATTTCCTGCACTTTCTTGTATTAATTCTGGATGACCATCATAAACAATATTATAAATTCCATGCCCTGATTCTAATTGTTCTCTGCACAACCCCTGACTACAACGTAAGGGGAAAAGATACAGCAGTGAAGAAGAATCCATGCACAGGCCTCCTTATGTTTACTGTCTCCCATAAGGAATCACAAAGAGCCTTCATTTTCCCCAGGATCAAAAATGCAGCAACATATGGTAAAGTTTCTGACTCAGGTAAGCCTTTTAAGACCCTCTTTATGATTTTAAACTGGAGGTGCTAGCATAGGCACCTTCTGCCTATCATGTACCAAAAGGCCAAACTTGGAAATATAATAGGTTTCTACAGCATTGTGTCTGGGACAGAAAACACCAAGATCAATTAAGGAATATTAAGAACCCTCAGTATATCCCAACTCCCAGACACCACACCAAGCAGGCCTTTCTAAAAACTGAAGTCTGTTACCTGCTACATCTACCCTTTTCTGCACAGAAACATGGACTGAAATCTTAGAGAGTGTGATCAAAATTATTAAGTAACCCGGTGGGATAGAGTGATGAGATGAATCCAACAAAGTGAAGCCTATTAAGGAAAAATAGGAGCCTTGCATTAAAGTCCAAAAGATTGATTACTGCTCCTGGATATAAGAGACACAGCTTGACAACAATTACTGTGAAAAATACCCAAGGGATTTGTTGCTCAATATCAATTAACAGTGCTAACCGAGCAAGCAGAAAACTAATGGAATCTTTTTCTGAATTAATGGTAGTGTCATGCTTAGATCAATGTAGTTAGAACTCCCCTAATATTCTGAAATGGTCAAGTATCTTTGGAAAAACATATGCATTTTTAAGCTTCCTACTGTGAAACAGATATGAATAAACAAAGGAAGAGTAGTGGGCAATGCAGGTCATTAAGTTGATGCTGATATGTAAGATGTCTCAACATTGATTTAAATGACATTTTGAAATTTTTAAATGAATCATGATATTTCTCTTGCTACATTTGGAAGATTTGAGAACAATGTTGGTAGCATTAGAGAGACAAAGTCAATATAAAAAACAAATAGAAAGAGCCAACTACGGAATTAGTTCACTATAACCAGAAAGTGTTCCTCAATATTGAAAGAATGCACATTGCTCCACTCATCTCTAGATTAGATGAGATTTTGAGCATGAATATATATAGTCTCTTTACACGCTAAAATTATTGACCCTTCATTAATGTGAAATGTTCCCATTATGAGTGTATAGTAGACTCCTTAATGAATAATCAAAATAAAAACAGAGTGATCTTTGCCCAAAGTGTCTCTGAATATTATTCTGATGTTTTATCAGGTATCAAAATAGTATGCTCACAACCACTGGGGACTCATTTCATATTTGCTTAAGTATATATGCCCTAAATTTAGAGACAATCTATTTTTCATTGGTGATATTGACTCTTGAAATTTCCAGTTACAGAATTTGTCTTGAAGGATTATGTGACAAACACCAAGTACCTCAATGAAAGATTATTTTAATTTTAGATGTGATTTCAGAGGACATCAAGAATTTCCTTATTTCCAACTAACTAGATTAAAATATCAAAAATTAATTCCTTTTGTTTTGGGAATATGTTGACTTTCAGGAAATTATTAAGAACTGTAATTTCCTCTGGGGTTTTGAATGTTTTAATTAGTATTGTATAAACCAACATGTAAACTATCAGTAAAATATGTATTAAAGGGCTAGTGGTGTAACTCAGTGGTATAGTGCTGGTCTAACATGTAAGGTCCTGGGTTACATCCCCAGAATTACCAGAAAGTATTTAAGTATGTACTCCAACATTTATATATTCGTATATTTGCAGCCCCCTTGACTCATTCTCATTCAAACCTACATCTGTAAAACAACTACAACCCTATTCACATTCAACTCTCTGCCTCCTTTGCAGCTGTGTCCTGGTACTTTGTTTCATTGAAATAAATTACAACCATGCTGATAGCTCTTTCTTTAAATTCATTCTGCAAATCTAAAATGAACCCTTACTGCAGCTGTGCCATCTTTACTTCCTAATCTCTCTAAGGAATAGCTCAGATTTAGTGTTTTATAGATCATCTGAGAATCATGATAAATGGTTTCTGGTGGTACAGTGGGTCCTGAGAATCTCTATTCCAACATCATTTTCCCTTTAGTAGCAAAATCATAGATGACTTTTGTACACTTTGTCATTTCTTTTAAAACTTCTAACACCTCTTGCCTATGTCTGCTTCCAGCTGGTGTCCTACTCCCTAATGCATTGAGAAAATCTTAGCAATCTGTAGAGGACTTTACACACTCCACAATTTTATTCATGCACCTGGACCCATACATGCTGCCTCCTTCCCTATTAATAACATTCAAGCATAACTTACCTAAGAACAAATTTCTGGTGCTTTTGTCAAAATCTTTTCCCCCAATTTTCCATGAACCATTCTCAGCTGATGGCCCTATTGTTCTTCCAGCTGTTCAAGTCAAAATGCTTTATCTAATCCTTTCTTTCTTCACACTCTATACTCAATCCTTTTCTCTTTAGCTTCAAAAATATATGCACAATCTGACTGTATTTGATCACTTTCACTGTTGCCACCTTCTGCAATTTACCTAGATCACTATAATAATCTGTTAAATAGCCTCCTTGCTTCTATTCTTCCTTTTTAAGGTCTGTTTCAGCTCAGCCATTAAAGAAATCTTATTAAACTTACCATAAGTTGCTGAACCTAAGATGCCATCTATTGTAAGAAATTCATATTATATGCATAAGTGACCATACCATGGACTAAAATATGACCCTTCCATTGATGATAATCTTATGCAACATATCATTTTAGTCATACCTATATCAGTCTGCTTTGAAACTACTTTCATCAATACCAGGATAACTGACAATTTTACACTATCTGGTTGCATTGCTCAAGTCAACTTAAGGTACTAATTTTACGTGTATATTAGGAACAAAATACATTTTGTTTCTTCAGTCATTTGAAACATATGGTTATTGATTTGAGTAAGTTATAGATTTTCAATCCTCCAACAAGACACATTTGTATCACTATTATCAAATTTCAACTGTACTGCTTGATTTCCCTTTCATTCCAGTATCAGATCACTGTATCATATTTGCAAGATATTTTTTAAAACAATTGAATTTAACACTTGAAGAATGAATAACACAGAATTTAAGGAAAAAAAATAATTCCCTGAAAAATTTCCTCTATGCTTGGGAAGGAACCACATATATATAAAATGCCACCTGGAAGACAATTATTGTAAGACAATTTGTATGAAGATATTTCTAATAGTTCTAACCTCATACTTTTTTTATTTTAAAGAGAATAAAACAAAAGAGGACAGAACAAAGCATATCAGAACAAAACAGCATAAGCAACACAGCACTTTACAACAAGACAACCAAACATTAACAGTAGCTATCATAATATCTCTTTCTCTGCTACAGTTGAGCATGGTTTCAAATACAATAATATCAAACATACCAAGATAGTATAAAACCATTCAAAAGAATGAAAGAATTACAGGACATTCTGAACCGAGTAACAGAGAATGATCAATGGCTGCTATGCTATCTCATTTTCCATAGAAAAAATTTGTTTATACTATCACATATATTAAAATCCCAATAACACACAATGTAATAGAACTGATGGTAATAGAAGAATAGAAGCATGGTAGGACTTCAAAGCAAGATGATATTAAATCAGCAATTGCTGCCATAATGTTTTGTTTTCTTCAAAACAACTGTTCATACCATCACACATAATAAAGTCAAACAAAACAGATTAAAACCATTCCAACTGATGAATGAAAATATTAAAAGGTTTCAAAGCTATGTAATGGGGAATCATGATTACCATAAAATCTTATATCCTCTTACCAATTCCATACTAGGGAGACTATACGGTATTTACACATGTGAGTTAGGTTTATTTTGCTTATGAGTATGGTCTCAAGTTGTGTCCATTTATTTATAAATATCTCAATGTGATCATTCTTTATAGCTGAGTAGTACTCCATTGTATAAAAATACCACAACTTTTTATCCATTCCTCAGTTGATGGGCACTTAGGTTGTTTCCAGGATCTGGCTATTACAAATTGTGCTGCTGTAAACATGGGTGCACATATATCACTGTGGTATGATGTTTTCAGATCTTCTAGGAATATGCCTAGTAGTGGAATAACTGGGTCAACAGGGACTTCCAAACCCAGCTTTTTGAGGAATCTGCAGACAGACCTCCACATTGGTTGCACCAGTCTACACTCCCACCAACAGTGCAGAAGAGTTCCTTTTTCCCCACAGCCTCTCCAACACTTGTTGTTGGTAGTTTTTTCTATCCTGGCCATTCTTTCTGGGGTGAGAGGGAATCTCAGTGTGGTTTTAATTTGCATGTCTCTCATGACTAATGATAATGAACATTTTTTCCTGTATTTATTTGTCATTTGTATTTCTTCATCTGAGAACTGTGTATTCATTTCAGATGCCCATTTTTGGACTGGGTCTTTGAATTTCAAGGGTCTGATTTTTTTTGATTCTTTAAAAGTTCTAGACAGAATTCCTTTGTCTGATAACCGCAGACGTTTAAATTATAGAAAAATTTGAATGATGGAACAGATAAAATTGCTTAAGGCAGATTGTGTCACTCTGTACACTAAACCTTTCACAGATCTCCATAGAGCTTTACAAAATCCCTACCATGTCCTACAATGTACTCTGTGTGTTCCCTGCGTTCACATCCAGGAACTAGGTCTTTGGTCCAGAGGTAAATCAATAGGTAGGCTACTTAGAATACAGACACACACACAGACACACACACAGACACAGACACACACACACACACACACACACACACACACACACACACACAGAGACTGTGTTGTACAGTCCTATATATAAATAAGCTGCTTTTAACTTTCCTAATAGAAGGAATGACTCAGTAATCTTCCTCCTCTTGTCCCTATGCTGACTCACCTGAAATTTGGGCATGAAGACCCTAAGAACATGTTTGATGCTAGAACTTGTACAATAGCTCCCAAACCAGTAAGTGTGTAGGTAGAGAGAGAAACAAGCATTGCAAATACACAGCCCCAGCAGCTAGATTGTAGGAAAGTCTTCTAACTACAAAACATAAAATTACAAGTGGAAGGTTGATTCACATCAATTATTGTCTAAACAGAAGCTCTCTTCTATCAGTGACATGCATAAAAATCCCAATAGACACTGAATAATACTTTTGGACTTCTTGATGTTCCTGTGCTTGCCAGCTTTATAAAGTTTATGATTCACTGTAATTCCTCTTGCCGTTCTACTTAAATATTCACATTTCTACCTAAATTTGTAGTTTTACACTTTCTTTTTCTTAAAGCCAAACCTGCAATTTCATAAGATACGGGTCCTATCAACATTGGATGGGCCCTTGCTGTGATATCTGTACCACATTCCGCCCATAGAAATAGACTATTATATATAGAAATAGACTGTGGTACAGTCTCTATATATAATCCTCAAATTCCTTATTCTGTTTTAATTTTCTGTTTATTATAATGTTTTTCACATACCAAAGATAAATATATAGGTAGATAGATGATATTATAGATAGATGTTTTCAATATAAATCCATGTTTTCTTTACTGTTTGCTTGTATTGCCACTAAAATGTATGCAATAAGTATACATTGAGTGAAATTCTACACTGTGAATTATTATGTAAAAAACTTAATCTATATAATATTCTTATAACCAAACTGAAAATAATTTTCTAGGTACTAAGGAGAATATTTCATTATACCTTCTATTAAAAAGTCTCAGGAAAATATGGTAGTGTTCAGTTGTAGTTGGTTGCCATTCTGTCGGCCCACTTTGGGGGCCCATGGGAGATTTTTGCTGGTGATGTCCCAGGTCAAAGAACACATAGGATGTCAGCATCAACTTTAGGCAGCATGAAGCAGAGCAGAGTGCAAGAGCACAAAGGCACAAGTCTAAGTGTTTCTCCACATCCCACCCTCTCAAAGGACAGAGGTATATAAATGCTTATTTTGTAACAGGGTACAAGTACTTCCTTGCATTTTAGTCAGCAAATCAAGAGTCATGTGGTTTTGTACCCTCCCTTTTATTTGAACAGTTTCATCCATAAGTAACATCAAACGCTGGCATGTAACATTCAAGGCCTGGGCCAGACACTGAACAAGGGCTTTAATTTGGAGGGCTAAGTTTATGTTCTTTGCCCCTGATCAGTTAGTATTCCTTGTCAGACACTATTCCTAGTGGTACTGGCAGCCAATTTTTCTGGTCAGATGTTACTCCTAGCAGTCAGTCATTGCAATGCCTGGTCAAGGCATCTGCAATGTCATTTCTGGTGAGAGGAGGGGCTTATGTTCTGTACCATGATAACCTGCATGGTCAGCTTTTTGGTCATGCTCCCATATGTCTCACCATAGTTTGGCACCCCATGGGACAGTGCCCTGTGTGTCACTCCTGAGCTGCCCAAGCTAGCAATCAGAGCATCATCCCCCTCATGATAGACTGTTTGTGCACACATGTAGGGGGTCCTTTTCATGCATCACAATCACACTGTCCACAACTCTGCCCATTGGCTTGAGCTACCTGCTCAGATTTCAAACCAGAGTTTGAAGTGGGCTGGACAGTGACTGCTATCCATTGTGGGTTTGGATCATAAGTAAACCCATTGGTACATCTGGCATCAGCCAGAGGTCCCTCTTGCCCTTTTACATAGAAACTAGTGGTGAAATCCTGTAGTCTGTCTTCTCTGACAGGTTCCTGGGCTGTGTATGTTACTGGTCCCAAAACTGTTGCCAGCTTGACTGAATACAGACTAGCCAAAAAAGAGACCTGTTTTTGGAGGTACATCCCCCAATGTATGAGAGTGGGGACCTTTGCCACTCCATTCCTGGTATTGGTTGTTCATATACACATAAGCCTTGTATGTGTCCTGTGATTCTTCACAGGCATTCAGAGCAATGTACAGTGCTGCTGTTCCTCAATCAGGAAATACCAGTTCTTGGCTTCCTTCCACAGCTGTTACCAAAACCCAACAGGGTTCTTCTACTTCCCCTGTTTTTGCCACAGGAACTAGCAAAATCCATCCTCATACACACTTACAGTTAGGTTAAATGGCAGGTTAGGGTCAATGACTTGTAGGGTTTGCACCTGTGCAACAGCCCTCTTTGAGTGCTGAAAAGCAGTTTCCACTGCATCATATCCAGCAAACAGTTTCCATTGCACCTATCCAGTTCCATGTTGTGCCTCTTTTGGCCATCTGGTATAAAGGGCACAGCAAGATAGCTAGGTACAATACATCTGCCCAAACCCTAGCACACCCACGTACAACTGTTTTTGGCATACTGTCATGGGTCTGGACTTACCGGACCAAATAACACCTAAAAATTGGACAAATCAGTTTCCTGGACCTTGTCTTTGTCCAAGGCCCACTCCCATGTCAACAAAGCTTCCTTCAGACTGCACACTGTGGCTTTCCATCAGAGGTTAACATAATATGAAAACAGTGACATGGAGTATGGCTTGGCCCAGGTAGCCAGATCCTGGGCCACCAGGAGATGACCCAAAGTTGATCTATGGAAATAGCCTTGTGGTAACATCTGGAAGGATCATTGCCTGCCTTCCCAGGTGAAGGAAAATTGGTCCTGACTGCCAGCTTGAGAGAGAAAGAGTTTACAGTATTTGCCATGACCCATCTGGCTTCTGCATGGATCATACTGAAGGGCTCAGCAGGGAGTATCACCTCTGTTTTCTTCAATTTCAGGACAGTCTGTCCCATCTCCTCATTGCCTTCAGACCGCTGGTACTGCTACATGCATACAACCTATGTTGCCTATGGAAAAAGCAGCAGTGTGTGGTGCAGATGGGCTCAAAGTTCGGTTTTTACAACACAAATTGGCAACTGGAATTCTCCCTGATTGGTGTATAGCTGAGCACCAGTCAGTATGTCCAGCCCCAGTATATATTTAGCAACTGGGGAAGCATAAATATCATACAGGCATGGGGCAAACAATCAATATCTGAAGTCACCTGGGCCTTCCAGGCCACGATGTAGTGACTGCCATGTCTTTCTATGCACGTAGTCGTTCCTGTACAAAGTATGGTTTGCCACACATTAGCATTGATTCAGCTCCGGTATCTACCAATGCTAGTACACACTACACATTCTTTGGGGACCAGTAAATAGTCAATTCCACATGTGGCTTCTGGTCTCCAGGGACTCCAAAGAAGCCAGTACCTCAGCCTGCTTCCTGATTGGTGTAAAAGGAGGCCAGTGTCATTTCTTCCTGTGTCACTGGGCATGCTTTGGCCTTCTGATCCTGGCCCATCTGCCAGCACTGCTGCTTAGGGCATAACTGCCTCCACAGAGGCAGCAACACATCCAAAGGCTGCCTGTGTAACTTATCTGTGGTGAGGCCAGTAACTCTGTCCAGATCTGGTGCTGACTGACTTTCAACAACCCCCACAGCCTGCCCTTGAGGGGACAGCCCTGCTTGCCTGGGATCCCCCTTTTTTTCTATTTTGCTGGTAGTTTTTACAGATCTCACCTTACTGTGGTGACTCACTTCTTCATCTCCCGGCCTGGTCAAGGCATCAAGAGTATTGTGGAACAGGTGATCTGTAAAAGGGGTTAGAAGGGCTGTCACTGATCCAAATGTGCTAGCTGGCCCACTTGCCAGGATTTTGTCTTTCATGTGTGCCCTCAACAGTATCTCATCTGGGCTATGGTCCTGCAGTGCAAATACCATCTGTCACATGTCCATTTCATGTAAGACAGTTATCAAGTCTAGATAGTGTTTGCTCCAGCAAGTCACCTGGATTCTCCCAAACCAGATGAACCACCATAATCAACCAATTTATCACAGTCTGATTATTTGCTTCTGGGGCTGTGCTCTGCAAATCCTGCAGAATCCATCTCATAGAGGAATGCTGGCTATACTGGATATTTGGGACATCTCCTGTGGGCTTGACTGCATTTTATCAGCCCCATCTTCCCACAGCTGTAGCAGCCATGCAGGTACTATTTCATTCACTTTCTGCTTTATTTGTTTTGCCAGCTCCCACAGCTCCATGGTTGTATAGGTCCTGTACATTTTGTGCCAGGTAGAGGTAGGCTGCCCTCCCAGTCATCCTCCCTGCACTAGAGGGTTTCTCCACCTCCAGTTTTTGATTAATAGCCTGCCCAGCATGCAAAACGAGGTGATTTTCCAGGGGTTTTCTCAGACGTGAGAACTTAAGATTCTGGAGGCATTTCTGGAAGAGGCAGTGATTCCCATACCTTGCAACATGAGCTCCACAGCAGCCAGCCATTACTCAAGGTCCTTCTCTATTTGCTGCAACTGGTCTACTTGTCACACAAGGCCATCTGCCTTTTGATTTATGCAGCAGAAGAGACTGAAGAACAGTCTAGCCACCCGTCCTGCTGTTTCACATTGATGGAGGTATTTGTCTATTGCTTGCCAGGCTTGCAAGACATCCCTGGTCTCCAAACACACCGATTTGCAGTTCCTTGAGGCCTTAAATATTGCCAAGAATATGACTACAGGTATCCATGGTGAGGTCAGGCTTGCTTATCAGCCATTCCCCAGGGCTCCCCCTCACGTTTGGGTACTGTTTCCACAGCTTCCCGTGGAAAACTGACATCAATGTACTACTGACTATGGAAGTTGTCAACCCACTAGGGAGGCCCAAGGGAGATATTTGCAGGTGAAGTCCCAAGGTTAAAGAACACAAGTGTGCAACATCAGCAACAGAATCAGGCAGTGTGGAGCAGAGCAGAGCAAGAGCCACCTAAAACTTCATTACGTGATTCTTAGACAAGATGTTATTTAATGTTTACATTCATAGGGCTGTAATCATGTGTGTTTGCCTGTGCTATGTCATGGTCATATAACTGTATCCTGCTGTACCTGTGCTAGATAAGCAGGGTCATGTCCTCTGGTGTCCTCAGATGCCCCTGAACTTTGAAGAAGTCTGAGTGGTTCCTCTACATAGATGTGGATAATCAGGTGCTTTGTATGAAGTAAAAATGCTCATCTGCACTGCAAAATGCATGATTTTCAGTGTTTCTGTCGATAGGCACAGTTTAATTCTTTATCATAAATGTATTATTACTCGTGAAAAATACATTTAAAACTATTTTAAGTGTGTTTTTATTTCTAAGTTGTTATGTTTACTATTCTAATTGGGTGGTAAAATGATTCTTCAGAACTTGCAGGTACTCTAGATTTTAAAAACTGAATGAGAAAATATTTGTAACTGTCATGCCTCTTTAAGCATTCTTGTGCTTTATTATGCAAGGAAACTGAAATCCATGATATGTCTGTGAAAGTCTTGTTCTAACACTGTCTTGGACTGTTTCATTCTCTACTAATGAAAGAACGTCAAATCATTTCATAGCAAGCAGTTGTGAAGATTTTGTAATTTATACTCTGGAGAATATCTAGGTAACTAATTGTTCCACAAGTTCTGAGTTATTGAATACTTATTAGACATGAATATTCATGCTACTAATTTCTAATTAATCTAATTGTATCAATATCCACTGTCCACTTTCTTTTCCTGTTCAACTTTTGTTCTAATTCCTTTTGAATTTAATTTGTTCTGTTTGGCCCACTGTGCTTGTTGCCTTATTTCATTTTGAAAAGTCAGTGTTTTATTTTTATAAACTGTGTGAGTAGACATGGATTGTGGTTTGTGCACCCTTATAGATAAGAGCTAAAGGCTCTGGTTTCAAGGAACATGTAATGAAACAGACAGAACTCAGACAGAAGCTAAGCCTCTTTATCTCTCCTCAAAATTTTCCCAGCTCAGGGAAGCAACACCCTGCCTCAGGAATGAGGACTTGCCACTTTTTCACCATGGTCCTGTGCTTTTCTCACTGACTTTAGGCAGTTTTGTCGTGGGAGTCACCTCCTTTAGAGGGGCAACACTATGTACCAACACAGATAAATCTAACAAATGGGATTTTAAACCAGCATCACAGCACCCTGACATCCTGAGATTCATAAGATGTATTTTCTTTCAAGGCTAAGATAAGGTTAGTTGGTAGGATGACTAACTGCCTCTGTCTTTTTTTCTCTACTTGTTTGATGTCACTAATTATATAATGTACTACTGACTGATGTCACTAATTGATGTCACTAATTGTATAAAAGGATACGTCTCATTGGTTTGGGGCCTAATCTAGTTTCGAGCATTTCTAATGGCTGGGACAGTAAAGTCCTCTTTTAAAAAATCCTTCTTGCTATTCTCGGTCTCTTACAATTCCATATGAATTTTAGGAATGCTTTCTCTAGATCTGCAAGATATGCTAATGGTAATTTGATCAGAATTTCATTAAATCTGTGTAACAGTTTTGGGAGTATGGCCATTTTCACAATATGGATTCTTCTTATTCATGAGCAAGGGATATCTTTCCATTTTCTGATATCTTTTTTAATTTCTTTCTTTCAGAGTACTGTAATTGTTAGTGTATAAATCTTTTATTTCCTTTGTTAGATTGATTCCTAAGTATTTCATTTGCTTTATGACTTGTGAAGGGTGTGGTTTTCCTAATTTCTTTCTCAGTGAGTTTGTTTGTTGTGTACAGGAATGCTATTGACTTTTGAGAATTGAGTTTGTACCCAGATATGTGCTGAATTTACTTAATATACCTAGAAATCTGTTGGTGCAGTTTTTGGGGTCCTCTATGTAGAGTAACATGTCATCTGTGAATAATGATGATTTATTTTTTTCCTTTCTTATCCTTATTACTTTTATTATCTCTGTCTTGTCTAATTACTCTGCTAATGTTTCCAGAACTATACTGAATAATGGGGTGATAGTGGACAGCTTTGTCTTGGGCCTGATTTTAGGGTGAAAGCTCTCAGTTTTTGACCATTTAGTATGATGTTGGCTGTTGATTTGTCATAGATGGTATTTATTAGATTGAGGTAAAGACCATCTATTCTGATTTTCCACAGGACTTTATCATGATTGAGTGTTGGATTTTATCAAAACCTTTTTCTGGATCTTTTGAGCTGATCATATAATTTCTGTCATTTGCCCTGTTAATATAATGTATTACATTTATTGTTTTGCTATGTCGAACCATGTCTGCATGCCTGGGATGAATTGCACTTAGTAGTGGTGTATAATCTTCTTGATAATTTGCAGCATTCTGTTTGCTAGTATTTCATTGAAGATTTTTGCCTCTGGGTTCACTAGAGAGATTGGCCTGTAATTTTCTTTTTTTGGTTGGATCTTGCTCTGGTTTTGGTATCAGGCTAATACTTGCTTCGCAGAATGAACTAGGGAGAATTGCTTCCCTTTCAACTACATTAAAGAGTTTGAGGAGTATTGGTATTAAATCATCTTTAAATTTCTTATAGCACTCACCTGTGAATCCATCAGGACCTGGGCTTACTTTGTTGGCAAGTTTGTATTTATGTTTTCAATTGAATTAACTGATACTTGGTTATTCAGAAGTTTTATATCTTCTTGGTCTAGCTTTCATAATTCACGTTTCTGGGAATCTGTCCATTTCTTCTGTATTTTCCAGCCTAGGAGAGTAAAAGTTTTCAAAGTAGGTATTGAGGATCTTCTGTAATTCCACAAGATCTGTAGTGATTTTACCCTTTGCATTCCTTATTACATGAATTTGAGGATTTTCCTTTTCTGATAAGGTTGTCTAGGGTTTATCAATTTTATTTATTCTTTCAAAGAACCAATTTTTCAATTCATTAGTTATTTGTATTATTTTCTTAGTCTCAATTGCATTAATTATAATTTCCTCTCTTCTTTGGGCTTTAGGTTTGACGTGTTCTTCTTTTTCTAGACGTTTGAGGGGAAGCATTAAATTGTTCATTTGTGCTAATTCTGTTTTCCTAATATGATAATTCACTGCTATAAATCTCCCTCTGATGACTGTTATCATCATATCCCAAAGATTCCAGTAAATTAGATTTGAATATTTGTTTGATTACATATATTGTTTAATTTCTTCTTTAAATTCTTCTACACAATTTGCAATAGCTAAATCTTGGAAACAACCCACCAATCCATGTCTACTTACACAGTTTATAAAAATAAAACACTGACTTTTCAAAATGAAATAAAGCAAATAAATGCCCATCAACTGAGGAACAGGTAAAAAAGATGTGGTATTTTGGAGCCCACACCTTCTGCACCTCTGCCTTCCCACCGTCCACTGCGGGACCCAGGACTAGCAGCAGCATGCAAGGCTGAGCCCCCCAAGCCAGCCCCTTCTGTGCCCCCACCTTCCTACCATCCACCGTGGGACACAAGATCTCCAGAGGGACACAAAACCTCCAGCAGCACACAGGGCCAGGCCAAGCCAGCCTCTTCCAGGTCCATGCGGTCCTGCTGCTGTGCTCTGGGACCCCCCAACTTCTGGACCTAGTATTGCTGTTGATCTTCAGCTCCCACTCCTCCCCCCAAAACATTGGACTGTGGTGGATTAACCATGCTGTGTCAATGAGAGACTTAGAAAACCTTCATCTAAACAGAAGACCACAGCTGGCTTCCATCAGTGTGGTGAGTTTGTCCATAACATAGGAATAAAGTTTGCCACCTTCAGTGGGTAAACAGGAGCAATAGCCAATAGTTTGGGTGAGTCCTTGCTCCACACAGAGAACATCAAGTAGGTTGAGGAGGGTACCAATAAAGCCTCTCCCAACGTGGAGAAAGTCAGAAGGGTTTATGAGATACCCAGTGACACAGTAGGGCCTCAGCTGAGACAAACACTATAGACAGGGAGATCCGGTGAGGTGGAATAACATGAAGATACAGTAACAGCAGGAACTAAGGATTGATTTACATCAATACTCCTAGGTTTGTCAGCCTAGGAAGAATATAGGACTCACTCAATAATCCTGGCAGGAGGAATTCAGGTGATTGGCTCACCATTTCATTGTGGCACCCAGCAGTTAAAAAAACATCAATCACACAGTAGGACCCTAAGATATACATTACTGATAGGTGAGACTAGTGGGATTGAAAGACCAAATATTAGCCCAAAAGGTGAAAATGACAAACTCAAAAGCAAAATCTAATCTCAAACATTTAGTCCATCAGGAGCAAGTAAAAGAGACATTTACATAAAAGTCTTTAAAAGTCACACACTGAGATCCCATCTCATCCCAGAAATAATGCCCATGATAAAAAAAAAAACCTACCAACAACAAATGCTGGAGAGTCTGTGGGGAAAAAGGAACTCTTCTGCACTATTGGTGGGAGTGTACACTGGTGCAACCACTGTGGAGGTCAGTCTAGAGATTCCTCAAAAAGCTGGGTATGGAAGTCCCATTTGACCCAGCTATTCCACTTCTAGGCAAATTCCCAGAAGAACTGAAAACATCATACCACAGTGGTATATGTGCACCCATGTTTATAGCAGCACCATTTGTAATAGCCAGATCTTGGAAACAACCTAAGTGCCCATCAACTGAGGAATGGACAAAAAAGTTGTGGCATTTTATACAATGGAGTACTACTCAGCTATAAAGAATGATCACACTGAGATATTTATAAATAAAGGGGCACAACTTGAGACCATACTCATAAGTGAAATAAGCCAAACTCACATGTGTAAATACCGCATAGTCTCCCTAGTATGAGATTTGGTAAGAGTATATAAGATTTTATGGTAATCATGATTTCCCATCTCATTGCTTTGAAGCCTTTCAATGTTTTTATTCATCAGTTGGAATGGTTTTATTCTGTTTTGCTTGACTTTATTATTTGTGATGGTATGAATAGCTGTTTTGAAGGAAACAGAACATTATGGCACCCATTGCTGATTTAATATCATCTTGGTTAGAAGTCCTATCATCCTTCTACTCTGCTATTGTCATCAGTACGATCATAATGTGTCTTAATGGAATTTTAATATATCTGATAGTATAAACAAATTTTTTATTGAAAATGAGATATTATAGTAGCCATTGATCATTCTCTCTTATTCGGTTCAGAATGTCCTGTAATTCTTTCATTCTTTTGAATGGTTTTATAATATTTTGTTATGTTTGATATTATTGTATTTGAAACTATGCTCAACTATAGCAGAGAAAGAGATGTTTTGATAGCTGCTGTTAATGTCCGGTTTTCTTATTGTAAAGTACTATATTGCTTATGCTGTTCTGTTCTGATCTGATTTGTTCTGCCCTCTTTTGTTTTATTCTCTTTAAAATAAAAAAAGTCACACACTGGAAATCTCTGAAAAGATAGCAAGTGAAATAAAAAGACAAATCCATGAGGTTATAGAGGAAATCAAACGAGAAGTAATCTCCCATGTAAAGACAGAAATAACAACCTTAATAAAGGAATTGCTAAGTGCAGCTAGAGAAGAAATACATAAAAATGTGCAAGAGCATGAAAATCTGAATGAAACCTTGAATGAACAATATAGAAAACAAGCAGAATTCATGAAACAAACACAGAGAGACATCAAAAAAACAAAAAATTCTACTGAAAGCTGGCAAAACCCTTTAAATGAAGCTGAGGATAGAATTTTGGACCTTGAGAACAGTTTCTTAATTAGTGATCATGAACAGTTAGAATTCTTAAAAATAACAAAGTAGCATGAAATGACAATCCAGCAGCTTCAAGATGATGCCAAGGGAAGCAATATAAAATTAATAGGCATCAGTGAAGATGCAGGAGTCAATGTAAATGACATAGGTAAACTATTCACAGAAGTAATAGCAGAAAATTTCCCAAACATGGGAGAAAAATCTGATATGCAAATAAATGAGACATATAGAAGGCCAAACAGTCACAAGCAACATAAATCTATACCCAGACATGTAATAATTAGGATCCCAGACATACAACATAAAAACAGAATACTAACAGCTGTTAGAGAAAAGACACAATTCATCTATCAAGGAAAGCCCATTAGAATCACAGCAGACATTTCAGGACAAACCTTCAAGTCAAGATGAGCTAGGCGTGAGGTTTTTCAAGCCCTGAAACAAAACAGCTTTCAACCATGATGATGTACCCAGAAAAACTTTCATGCAATTTTTTTCCCATTTTATTTTAAAGAGAATAAGACAAAAGAGGTCAGTACAGAGCAGATCGGAACTGGACAACATAGGCAACACAATACTTAACATTAAGACAACCGGACATTAAGAATAGCTATCACAATATTTCTTCCTCTGTCATAGTTGAGCATAGTTTCAAATACGATAATATCAAACATAACAAAAAAGTATAAAACCATTCAAAGAGTGAAAGAATTACAGGGCATTCTGAACTGAATAACAGACAATGATCAGTAGGTACTATAATATCTCATTTTCAATAAAAAATTTTGTTTCTACTTTCACACATATTCAAATCCCAATAAGACACAATGTGATAGATAGAACCAATGAAAATAGAAGAATAGAAGCTTGGTAGGACTTCTAAGAAGGACAGTATTAAATCAGCAATAGCTGTCATAGTGTTTTGTTCTCTTCAAAACAGCTGTTCATAGCATCACATATAATAAACTCAAACAAAACAGAATAAAACCATTCCAACTTATGAATGAAAACATTGAAAGGCTTCAAAGCTATGAGATGGGGACTCAGGATTACCATAAAATCTTATATACTCTTACCAACTCTCATACTAGGGAGATTATACGGTATTTACACATGTGATTTTGGTTTATTCCGCTTATGAGTATGGTCTCAAATCGTGTCCATTTATTTATAAATATCTCAATGTGATCATTCTTTATAGATGAGTAGTACTCCACTCTATAGAAATACCACAACTTTTTTTATCCATTCCTCAGTTGATGGGCACTTAGGTTGTTTCCAAGATCTGGCTATTACAAATTGTGCTGCTATAAACATGGGTGCACATAAATCACTGTGGTATGTTTTCAGTTCTTCTGGGAATATGCCTAGAAGTGCAATAACTGGGTCAAATGGGACTTACAAACCCATCTTTTTGAGGAATCTCTAGACTGACCTCCACAGTGGTTGCACCAGTGTACACTCCCACCAACAGTGCAGAAGAGTTCCTTTTTCCCCACAGCCTCTCCACCACTTGTTGTTGGTAGTGTTTTCTATCTTGATCAGTCTTTCTGTAGTGAGATGGAATCTCAGTGTGGTTTTAATTTGTATTTCTCTCATGACTATTGATGATGAACATTTTTTTCATATATTTATTTGCAATTCGTATTTCTTCATCTGAGAACTGTGTATTCATTTCAGATACCCATTTTTGGATTGGGTCTTTGAATTTCGAGGGTCTGATTTTTTTTAATTCTTTATAAATTCTAGGCAGAGTCCTTTGTTTGAGGGACTGTCTATTAAGATTTTTTCCCAATTTGTGTGTTTTCTTTTCATGCTGCTGGAAATCTCTTTTGACATTCAGAAACTCTTTAATAAGATGTGGTCCCAGTTATTGATTCTGGGAAGTATTTCGCATATAGTTTGATTCTTATTCATGAATTCTCTTCCTACCCATATAACTTTGAGACTTTTACCCACTTTGTCTTCCAGCAGTTTTAGTGTTTCTGTTTTAGTATTTAGATCTTTGATCCATTTAGATTTTAGTTTAGTACATGGTGATAGGTATGGGTCTACTTTTAGTCTTCTGCATATGGATAGCCAGTTTCTCCAGCACTATTTGTTAAAGAGACTGTCATTCTTCCAGCGAACATGTTTGGCGCTTTTATCAAAGATAAGGTGGTTGAGTGAGGTTGTGGTTGTGGTTGTATCTTCCAGTCTATTCCACTGATCTTCAGGTCTGTTTTTATTCCAGTACCATGCTGATTTTATTACCGTAGCTTTGTAGTATAATTTCAAGTCAGGGATTGTGATGCCTCCTGCCTTGCCTTTGCTGCTTAGAATTGCCTTTGCTATTCTAGGTTTCTTCTGGTTCCAGATGAATTTTAGGACTCATTTCCCTAGATATATGAGTTATGTTAGTGGTATTTTGATTGGGATTGCGTTGAATCTTTATAGTAATTTTGGGAGAATGGCCATTTTCACAATGTTTGTTTTCCCTATCCATGAACAGAGCATGTCTTTCCATTTTCTGATGTCCTCTTCAGTTTCCTTTTTCAGGGTATTTTTATTTTCACTCTATAGGTCTTTAACTAATTTCATGAGATTAATTACTAAGTATTTCAATTTTTTGGATGCTAGTGTAAAGGGTGTGGCTTCGCTTATTTCTCTCTCAGTACTTTTGTTGTTAGTGTAT
>PVJX010021535.1:0-32016 GCA_004027295.1 Dolichotis patagonum | reverse complement strand
ATGCATGTTATCGGATCATGGTGCCATGAAATTAGAAATTAACAATAAAAGCAACTGCACAAACACATGGAAACTGAGTAATACACTCTTGAGCAATCAGTTGGTCACAGACAAAATTAAAGAAGAAATTGAACATTATCTACAAGAAAATGAAAATACAGACACAACTTACTGGATTTGTGGGATGCAATGAAAGCAGTCCTCAGAGGAAAATTTATTGCACTGAGTACCCACATCAGGAAGACAGAACAAACACAAATAAACAACCTGATGCTACAATTCAAACATCTAGAAAAAGAAGAGCAAGCCAAGCCCAAAGCCAAAAGAAGGGAGGAAATTATAATGATTAGAGCAGAAATTAATGTAGTAGAGACTAAGAAAAACAGTACAAAGGATCAATGAATCAAAGAGTTGGTTCTTTAAAAGAATAAATAAAATTGATAAGCCCCTGGCCAACCTTATTTAAAAAAAGGAAAGAAAAAACTCAAATTCATGCAATAAGGAATGAAAAAGGTGAAATTACTACGGAATCGGTGAAATTACTACAGAAGATCATCAACACCTATTTCGAAAACCTCTGCTCTCAGAGGTTCAATAACAACGAAGAAATAGACAGATTCCTAGATACATATGAACTACCAAAGCTGGATCAGGAAGATGTAAAACTGCTAAATAACCCAATTTCTATTACTGATATTGAAAATGTAATTAAGTCCTTGCCCAACTAAGAAGAGCCCAGGCCCAGATGGATTCACTGCAGAATTCTACAAGAAATATAAAGAAGACTTAATTCCGACACTCCTCAAACTCTTCAATGAAATTGAAAGGCAAGTGATTCTTCCTAAGTCATTCCTGGAAGCAAATATTACCCTAGTACCAAAACCAGAGAAAGACACAACTAAAAAAGAGAACTATAGGCCAATCTCCCTAATGAACATAGATGCAAAAATTCTCAATAAAATATTGGCAAACAGGATGCAGCAAATCATCAAGAAGATTATTCACCCCGACCAAGTGGGATTCATCCCAGGAATGCAGGGATGGTTCAACATATGTAAATCAATAAATGTAATCCACCATATCAATAGAGCCAAAAGTAAGAACCACATGATCATCTCTATAGATGCAGAAAAAGCTTTTGATAAGATCCAACACTCATTCATGATAAGAACCTTACAGAGAATTGGAATAGATGGTCTTTACCTCAATATGATAAAGGCTATCTATGACAAACCTACAGCCAGTATCATGTTAAATGGCCAAAACTAAAGCCTTTACCTTAAAATCAGGCACAAGACAAGGGTGTCCCCTATCACTGCTCCTATTCAACATAGTACTGGAAATACGAGCCAGAGCAATTAGACAGGAAAGAGAAATAAAAGGAGTAGAGATAGAAAAAGAGGAAGTTAAATTATCATTATTTGCAGATGACATGATACTTTATATAGAAGACCCCCAAAACTCCATTGAAAAACTCCTAGATATAATAAATAAATTCAGCAATGTACCTGGATACAAAGTCAATACTCAAAAATCAATAGCATTCCTATACACTAACAACAAAAATACTGAGAGAAGTAAGAAAAGCCACACTGTTCACACTAGCATCCAATAAAATGAAATACTTAGGAATTAATCTCATGAAAAATGTAAAACAGCTATACAAGGAAAATTATAATACCCTGAAAAAGGAAATCGAAGAGAACCTCAGAAAATGGAAAGACATCCCCTGTTCATGGATAGGAAGAACAAATATTGTGAAAATGGCCATCCCCCCAAAATTACTATACAGATTCAATGCCATCCCAATCAAAATACCACTAACATACCTCATAGATCTAGAGAAATCACTCCTAAAATTCATCTGGAACCAGAAGAGACCCTAGAATAGCAAAGGTGATTCTAAGCAGCAAAGGCAAGGCAGGAGGCATCACAATCCCTGATTTGAAATTATACTGCAAAGCTACAGTAATAAAATCAACATGGTACTGGACCTCCAGGTCAATGGAATAGATTGGAAGATACAACCACAACCGCAAACTCACTCAACCACCTTATCTTTGATAAAGGGGCCAAACATGTTCACTGGAAGAATGACAGTCTCTTCAACAAATGGTGCTGGAAAAATTGGCTATCCATATGCAGAATTCAAAAACTTGACCCATGCCTATCACCATGTACTAAACTAAAATCTAAATGGATCAAAGATCTAAATCTTAAAACAGAAACACTATATCTGTTGGAAGACAAAGTAGATAAAATCCTTGAAGATATAGGGGTAAGTAGAAAATTCATGAATAAGAATCAAACTGCACGAGATATACTTCCCAGAATCAATAACTGGGACCATATCTTATTAAAGAGTTTCTGCATGTCGAAAGAGATTTCCAGCAAAGTGAAAAGAAAACCCACAAATTGGGAAAAAATCTTAATGGATTGTCCCTCAGACAAAGGGCTTTTGTCTAGAACTTATAAAGGATTAAAAAAAATCAGACCCTCGAATTTCAAAGACCCAATCCAAAAATTGGCATCTGAAATGAATACACAGTTCTCAGATGAAGAATTACGAATAGCAAATAAATACATGAAAAAATGTTCATTATCATTAGTCATTAGAGAAATGCAAGTGGAAACTACACTGAGATTCCTCCTCACCCCAGAAAGAATGGCTAGGATAGAAAAATCTACCAACAACAAGTGCTGGAGAGGCTGTGGGGAAAAAGGAACTTTTCTATACTGTTGGTGGGAGTGTAGACTGGTGCAGCCACTGTGGAGGTCAGTCTGGAGATTCCTCAAAAAGCTGGGTTTGGAAGTCCCATTTGACCCAGCTATTCCGCTTCTGGGCATATTCCCGAAGAACTGAAAACATCATACCACAGTGATATATGTGCACCCATGTTTATAGCAGCACAATTTGTAATAGCCAGATCTTGGAAACAACCGAAGTGCTCATTAACTGAGGAATGGATAAAAAGTTGTGGCATTTTTATACAATGGAGTACTACTCAACTATAAAGAATGATCACATTGAGATGTTTATAAATAAATGGACAGGACTGAGACCATACTCATAAGCGAAATAAACCAAACGCACATTTGTAAATACCATATAGTCTTCCTAGTATGAGAGTTGGTAAGAGTATATAAGATTTTATAGTAATCGTGATTCCCCATTTCATTGCTTTGAAGCCTTTCAATGTTTTCATTCATCAGTTGGAAAGTTTTTTGTCTGCTTTGTTTGACTTTATTATGCATGATGGTAGGAACAGTGGTTTTGAACAAAACAAAACAGTATGGCAGCCATTGCTGATTTAATATCATCTTGCTTAGAAGTACTACCATGCTTCTACTCTGCTATTACCATTGGTTCTATCATGTTGTGTCTTATTGGGATTTTAATGTATGTGATAGTATAAACAAATGTTTTTATTCAAAATGAGATGTTATAGTAGCCATTGATCATAGTGAATCGGTTCAGAATGTTCCGTAATTCTTTCATTTTCTGAACAGTTTTATACTATTATGTTATGTTTGATATTATGGTATCTGAAACTATGCTCAACTATAGCAGAGAAAGAGATATTTTGACAGCTTCTGTTAATGTACGGCTGTCTTGTTGTAAAGTGTTGTGTTGCTTACGTTGTTCTGTTCTGATCTGCTTTGTTCTGCCCTCTTTTGTTTTATTCTCTTTAAAATAAAAAAAGTAATAAATGTAGGAGTAATACAACCCAAAATGCATAATTGCTACTGCAAAAGAGAGAGCAAAAGAAAGTGCTCCAAAGGATATAACTGCATGTATGTTTAAGTGTGGAAGATAGATGACAATACTACCGTTTTTGTTAGATTGTTGAGCAGAACTGTTAATAGTCTCACTGTTTGAATGTCTACTTTGTATGCTTTAATTTTGTAACTTAAACAACTATTTCCAAGATGACAGTATGTAATTTATCAACCAGTGATTTCTTAGTGGTTTTTTTTTGTTGTTGTTGTTGTTTTCTTTTTTTCCTTTGGAAATCTGTATTATTGCTACCCTTTTTTCTGTTTTGTTTGGTTGTTTTTTTTTTAAATAAAATAAAAAATTCTTTAAGTAATTTTTTTCTTTTTTTTTGAGACTAGGTCTCACTGTGCAGTTCAGGCTAGTCTTGAACTCGGTTTGTAGCCCAAACTGACCTCAAACTTGCAACAATCTTCCTGCCTGGGCCTGCTGAGTGCTGGGATTACAGGCATGAGCCACCATACCCGGTTTAAGTAGACTAATTATAATAAGTATGTATCGTGGGCATGTTTCATACTTGCATTAAACAAACATTAAATATTTATTTTTCATTTATAATGTTATTCTAAGTCAGTAGGATTAATTTTTGAGTATTCAGCATGATAATCCTCATAGTCCTTTTGAATTTTATTTCCTATTATGTTTTTAGTAATCAGCTCATATTTCCAGCACTAGCTTTAACAAACTTCTAAAAATTTTTCAGTTCAATGCTAAGGACCAAATCAATTTTTTCTTTATTATTTTTTTTTCTCTTTGGCTAAGACTAGAAGTATCTTTTTTAAACATTAAGATATTAATAATGACAGTTAAAATAAGTTAAATGCTATATTAAATATTGAAATTAGCTATAACAAATACACAATGCTCTTCTCTGACCTGTGGTAATTATTTGTATTTATTAATTTATTTTTACATTATTGGGTTCAAATCCAGGTTCTTGTGAGTTCAAGGAAAGCACTCTCACTGCGTTCCACCCCAGCATAATTACTCTGAGAAGTACTGCCAGTTAGTAAATGTAAATTGGATCCTAATGTAGCATGATGTGCATAGAAAAAAAATTGTAATGTTCCATAACCTAAAGAAAATTAAATATTCCAACAGAGTAGATCCTGGTGTATCACTATTTGCTTATTGTAAACCTGGAAAGGTGCCTTTTAAAACAATTCTTTTACTCAAAATTTCTCAGTATTTATTATTTTCTTTTAACAATTGTTAACACAGTTCAGTGAAATGCATTCAAGTTAAGATGGCTGCAAAAATGTCTTCAAATATTCTTTCAAGTAATCCCAATAAAGAGTAAAATAAGAAGAGGCCAATTTATATGCATAAACATGGGAATGACAGCAGCTTGCATTTTATTTTTATACTCAGAGAACAGCTGAGAAGGGTTTCTTAGGTTTCCCTCCAGAGAACATTTAGACTAAGGCACACTTAAGATTCTGCACTTGAAACTTGCTGAGCACCTCGTCACCTCCATGCCTCCTGAAGTGATGACATTCAGATACCCTGCTTTCCTGATTTGATCAGTTCCTAAAGAGGAAGTCGGCATTTTGGCTTTTGAGAGGTCCCATGTGCACTCCCTGCTTGGAATTCCTGCGGTGCTGAGAGCATTTGGGTGGGAAAAGGAGGCTTGCAGCTGTCAAAGCTCCGTCAGGTCCTTGGGGTGGGTGTGCAGACACCAAGCCCCTCAGTGGATGTTGGAAACAGAGAATGATGTTATATTCCTGGATTCTGTTTGTGAAAACAAAACAACAACAAAAAGAGGACAAAAGGATTTTAACTTCTCAAAAAATGCCATGTCATACCACAATATCCAATCTTACTTTTTAATTGTTTATTTGCACATTTTAGATATACATAATGATCACATTCATCATAGGGAATTTTTAAATGCATGATATATTTTGATTCCTCTTTTTTTCCCCAAGCCCCCTTCAATCCATCTTCTCCTTCCCTATTTACAAAGCTTTGTTTCCATTTTATCCTCCTTTTTTTTAATAACTGATTTTTGAAAGGAGCCATTGGGAATTATCAGGTATTTCTGTTCAGAGAGCAATTCTGTGGTTTGGGAAGAGGATGGAGAAAAAGCAGCATTTACTAAGAAACTATTACATGCAAAGTTGAGTGTTCAAAGAATACACATATTAAAATTATTATGACAAACTTTTGTCCAAGAAAATCTGCCTTGGCAAGGATAAATGAGAATGATTCAACACTGTACTGTTGCTGTGGGGGCGAAGGAAGCATGGAATCAACTTCACTGAAACTGAGGTTATGCAAGGTTTTGGCCAAGGTAAACAGGGGCTGTAAGGGTGGGAGACCACTTGGGGTTACTAGGCCATCTTTGTTAGATGTGTAAGTCCCACCTTCAGAAAGTTTTGACCTGTTCTGACAAAGGTGGAACTCTAGGAAATCTCAGAGGTGAAAATTTCTGTAGGACTTAAATTTTAAGCAAGAGACAATATTATGGCGGCCCTCAGAGGGTATAGAAATAAATGTTTTAGAATTCAGAAATTATTTGGGTCAACTTGTCCATTACACTTGAAAAGCTGAGAGCCTAAGTAATATAGATCATTTCTCTAAGGTTTTCAGGTATCTTCTGACTACAGGACTCCAGGATATTTCATTTTGGTATTCTGTTGCACTGTAACATTGTTTTCCCACTGCTACATGGGTAGAAAGTAACTTAGATCTGGAATTTAGTGTAAGGTAAATGCATCAAAGACAGGTCTAATATGATTCAGGGGCACTCATTGCTGCCTTAAGGCAAATAAAGTCAAATTTCATTCTTTAAAGAAAAAGTATTTCCCAGCATGTCAATAGGCAAATAGGCAACGAGTCAGAAACTCAAGCTGCAAGCAGGCAACATTCTGATGATGAAAGAGAAGTTAGATCTTCAGGCAACGTGAATACGGTGGGGAAGGACGAAGGTTCTCAAGGACTTTGCACTCTTGGACCTTCAGCAACTCTTTCCTCATGAGTTCTACACTGTTAAAATACTCCTGTATCCTTAATTAAATAGAGTTTGCATGTTAAATTTCTTAGTAGTTGCTTGAAGTTGACCTACGGAGACATGTTCATAATTACATATGATATATAGTAATTCATCTTATGTTCCTAATATTCATAAGCAGAATACATAGGAATATTTTCCAAGTGAGACTTTTTTTTCAAATAATAAATTTATATGAATACTAAATTAAGAAGGGTGAGGTAAGCATAATGGTACATTTTATAAGCATGAAATTAAGTTTCTTCATTTAAAAAGATTTTTGAAAATCTATTAATTTGGAGAAGGAATGAGACTTCAGAATTATTGTTGGTTATTAAAAAAAATCTCATGGGCTTTAATTATCTGCCAGGTAACCTGCCAAAATGTCCAGCTTATCTGTAATGGGAGCATGTGCGTATGGATCTCTTAGTAGGCTCAGTTTTAGAGCACCCCTAGATTCAGTACACAGGACTGGAAAAAAGTTTGATACAGTGTCAGGTAATAGAGCCATTATTCACTTCACAGATGAAGAATCTGGATCTGAAAGGCACCAGGAAGCTTGTTCAGGGTCCCACAGCTCCATACTGGGTCAAAACCAAGCCCTGCCTTGCTATATAGCAGTTTCACCTCTTAACCATTATCTTATTGTTGCTATTTTGCACATCTGTTTTTTTTCCCATATGATATAATTTTGAAATTAGTAATTGACTGAATTCTTAAGAAGGGGGCACTACAAAAAGCGACATTTAAGTATGTAATACTCTAATACATAAGAATAAACTTAGAGTGCACAAAAGCATTGGAATACACCCTAACAAGTTATTTTCCAAACATTTCCTGGACACTTGTGTAAGCTCAACTTACACAAGTAAACTGCCTCCCGGCCAGAGTTTTAATTCATGTCCAAGATCCATGAATCTTCCTTTTGACCTTAGGTTTGCATGATTGATATTTTTAATTATGACGTGATAATAAGGTGTGATTATCTGATTATCTAACTTCTTATTTTTTCAGTTGGATATTTCTTCTTTGTACTCTATATGTGTATAGTATCAAATAACAGCATTAAAGACACTAAACCAAATGATCATAAAAGTAAACCAGGTGTGTTATTATTTTAGTCAGTAAATAATACTGAACAACTTGTCAGAATTTTTATTGAAACCAAAAATAAAGGTGCATAATATAAAACAGATAATTGGAACTAATTAAGTATGCTGACAAAAAATTATAATTAAAATTACTTTTTGCCAGAATTGGCTTAAGGTATAAAAAATAGGAGTTATTGCCGGTGTTCAATGATATGCAACACTGTGTAATTTTGAGCTGTGCACATCATGCTGTATAATCGATTATAACTGTTTTTCATCAGTGTCACAAAGCACTGAGGCGGAGCCCATGAAGCAGTTCTGAGATCAGTGTCTCACATTCGAATCCATTGCTCCTCAGTAAATGGGGAGGTCGGTAAGTGCAAACACACCTGTGTCATGATATGGCTGCATATTATATACGCTATAAATAAATGTTCCTCCTATGCATTCAGATGTTATGATTAAATGAAAATATTTTATTTATCACTTTACTTCATATTATTCATTAGTGTGATCACTATTTGGAAAAATCATATATTAACCACTCCCTTATCAATATCATCTGCAATTTTAACTTTAAACTAGTGTCACATAATCCTGTTACTGTGTTGAAAATGAATAAAAATAAACCAGATGAATGTAGTAGTGGCATATATAAGAAATCAAAATAAATTGTATTTCCCAGTACTTTTCCTTGGTTAGTCTTTATGCTTGAAAACCTCAGAAGAGGCACCATCTTTTGAGGTTCGCTCCAATTGCTCCTGCCAATATATTTCCAGGGATTAAGCAGGAAGAGACAGGCGTGTTTCGAAGCAGTTGCTCCTGCTTTTGTGTCGGTCTTCCTGAACTGCAGATGCTGGCTCCATGTCCCCTGGTCCTCCAGGCTTGTGTCCCCTACAGGGTCACTGTCGTACATGGGGTTCTGAACACCAAGGTGGCTCCCGGGCCTCAGCAGCAGGAAGGAGTCCCTCAGCCTGTCATGTGCCTCACCCACATCTACACCACCATTAAAAAACAAGAGGAAAGGCTAGTTCCAAAATGCACCCCAAATGTTTCAACATGAAAAATATGCGGATGACAGCCTGGAAAGTCTAGGATGTTTTTCCCAATCATTTTTCCTCAAGTTGTGCTACAATCACTCAGCTATTTACTGAACTCTTGTTATCCACCTCCTTTCCAAGCTCCACCTCTCTGATTTTGGGATCAGCAAAGATCTGTCTTTCCATCCGTGAGGTGTGATAAAAATATATGGTGAATGCTTAAATTTTCATCAATCATTGCAATAAGTGATGCAGTGCTGGTAAGTCCCCTTCAGTATTTTCCCTTGTTTGGCACACGTCATTCTTGCCAGCTGTTGAAGATTTACAGAAGTCCTCTTTCAGATGTGTCTCTAGGAGATGTGCAAGGAAAATGCGACAGCTGCTGTTGCTCCGTGCCACGCCGCTCAGAGGCTGGCTCAGAAAGCGCTGCAGCCTGTCTTCTCCGCCTTGCTCATCCCGTCTGGCAGCTCACGACTGTGGCTCTTGTCCAAAATCAAAGTGACCCTGAAAGGTAAACATTCGAATGGGATTCAGGGCGTCCAAGTGTCTGGACAGTGTAATTAAAGAACTCATGAGTGAGGACTTCCAGAGATGCTCCAGAAAGTGGCAACAATAATGAGATAAGTGTGTCTGAGGCAAGGGGGGAACATTTTGAAGGAATTTAATGGCAGCGTTTCTTTTATTGTTAGGCATTTTTAAAATTGTACGCACTTGTAGTTTTTGATCATACCTAATATGTGACCGAATTCCTCAGATAGTATTGCTTTTTTTTTTTGAGACAGGATCTTGCTATTTAGATCAGGCTGGTCCTGAACTCACTGTGTAGCCCAGGCTGGACTTCAACTTGAGGCAGTCCTCCTGCCTCGGCCTTTCAAGTGCTGGGCATACAGGTTTGTGCCACCACTCCCCGCCTCATTATTTTTCAAATTGAGTAATTTTTTAATTTTTCTTTCTGTAATCATATCTGTCTTACTGTATATTTCCCTTGGCAAATGCTACTGTTTCCAATATGTGTTCAACAAATCACTGTCAGACCTCTGTACGGCATTAGGACTTCACTGTCCTGTGTACATGTTTTTCTTCCTTCCTATCTCAGCTCTGTTACAAACTGTACCACCTGCTATCATGCCTTAAAGACAAAATTGCATCTGTTCTTCCTGCATTGTCAATGGATAGCATAATTCCTGAAGCAGACAGTAAATTTAGTATTTGTTGAATGAGTAAGTAGGGTGTATATGTGAGAAACAAGTCATAATTACTGAGCATTTACTCTTTCTCGGGTCATGTAAGGTTAGCTGATGATGAAGAAGATGGAAAGGGACCAATTGCACTGTGAATTTTCAGTACAGTTATGTCTTTTTTTTTTTGGTACAAGGGATCGAACTCACAACCTCATGCTTGCCATGCAGGCACTTTAGCCACTGAGCTAAATCCCTGGCACAAGTTATAATTCTTTATTTTACCCATAATTTTACAATTATTTTTACATTAAAGTCTTTTATTATGTTGTGATAAACATACTAGCAAAACAGAGATTTCTACGGTAGTAATTTAAGATCTCTCACCAGTCATATAACTAATGGTTCAAAAGGCAGAAACACTTGGGCTTTAATTATTTATTAGCTTCCAAACTTTTTATGGAAAATAAGGTACTGTAGTTGTAATGGCTGATTCATTACATCAATTTGAGAAGCTTAGAAGTTTAACTAAGGGACTCTTCAGGGGGCCAGGGTCCTCACTTGGTAAACATCCTGAGCCTGTGCCAGAGGAGGGCACAGAGATGGTGAGAGTGCTACACCAGCTCTAGGGTGGGGAGCCTGCTTACAATACAAGGAAAAGAGGCTTGCTCTCCTCCTTGTGCTCCTGTTGCTTTTGCTGTCTTCCCTACCATGAACAGCTCCCTTGGGGCCAACTGATGGTGAACTAAAACCTCCACAAACTGTGAGCTAAATAAACCTTTCCTTCTTTAATTTTGGGCATCACTTATTTTGTCCCAGCAATAAGAGAAAAGTTACTAAGACACTAGTGGAAGATTCTTGTATGTGTATTTGGCTAGAGGAAAACATGTTTTTGACAGGAAATACTGTAGATATGTACAGATATTATATTTCTGACTAAGTAATTATTCCTTATTTTTTTATAACTCTTCTTGGTCATTTTATTTTGGAAACTTCTGAGGAAACTCAAATGTAACCTAATGAAAATAATGATTTGATTAATAAACTCACAGGAGAAATTTATATACAGATCACAAAATTGTTTATTGCATCCATGTATTTTTAATTTTCCACTTTGCTGCAGTCTACAAACAAAATTTCAAGGCTGTCTGTCATATATATATATATATTATATATATATATCCTTTCATTCCTATCTAGTAATAGTCTAGAGAGATGATGACATTTGACTTAAAAGGGAAAAAGGCTGATATGAACATTGTGCAATATCTTCTTGAAGAATTCAGTGAAAGGTCCATCTGGTATTCTCCATGGTCCTTCTAGACCAGTGTTTTAAAATGAACCGCACTGGTGGAACTCAGAGAGGGTTAATAAATTTAAATGTCAGAAAGGAAACTTTATAAACTGTTTTTGAGGCTTTATCCTTTAGTTGCCAAATCAAAGCAAAAATAATTAAGGTTTGCTGTGTTCATTGAACTATGCCTCAAATTCAGTACTGCAAAATAAACTAACAACCATCCAGTATTCTGCCTTTTACTTTCCTCAGCCTAGAATGCATTATTAATGAGACAGAAGTTAAGTGGTTTGTGGATTCAACCCATCATCTTTATAATACACTTCACTTGTTGGAATGTTGATTATTGGAAGTTCATATTGCAGTTTTTATTTTAGATTTCCTGCAAGGTATATCTCTCTGGTACATAAGGTAGTATCTTTGTTAGATTTTCCTGCCTAATATTCATATTCTGCAGCAAAAATCAATACTAATTTAACATATTTGAAGGCACACTCAATATAGTGAAAACTACTATTTCATGTAGGATGCTTTTACAGTATCAGAAATATCCAACAAATTATGCTTAAATATAAAGAAAATTAATTCTTTTTTTATAATAAGATGTGGCTTTCAGCAGCTAATAAAATAAAGGAAGGAAGACGCTTTTTCCCCTTTCTTTAGTGTATCTGGCAAATTACCTTTCTGGTTGCTAGATACTGTCATAGTTATAAATATATCACTTACATATACAAAAGTAGTCAAAGAAAGAGAGCAGGTAACTCCTTCCTGGGTAGTCTTTATGATCCAGTAAACACTTATCCAGAAGCCCCAAATGCCCCCCTCCCCCTTGTCTCACATATACACCCAAACCCACATATGAGAACAGAAAGGAAGTAACATGTTTGGTTATAACCCGCATTTTTCCCTTCACCAAGAGTGCTACCACTTTCCCTGCATTACATGATATCTAGGGCTGGACCTGCGGTCTAAGCCCAGACTATATTAGGGGTCTTTCTGTCAAGGAGTTGTAGGGGTAAGCTTTTGATAGGCAACAAATGTGATCTCAAAAAAGAACTCCAGCCCTGAAGAATTTTACAGTGTGCTGTGGAAAACCGCTAAGAAAATAAAAAGTCATCATCAGCACCACGACCTGCCCCACCGAGGGAAGTGTGTGCTGGTGCATGGCTGGGGCTCTGAAGAGAGCCATGAGGAGGAGGAAAGTAATTTCATATTATAGACCGCGGTCACAGAGACTAAAGCTGAGACCAAAGGACAAACATCGCTACTTTAAAATTGGAATTTAGGAAATAGGCTATGGTTTTCTATTTTCAGTGCAAGTTTTGATAAATTCGATTAAAGTGCCATAAACATTTTTTGGTGTTTCTTCAGTCATATTATACTGTTAATTATGAAGTTAGACAGGATTATTCTGTTTTTCACAAGTAAAATAGGAACCTAAGCTTCACTACAGCATTAGATTATTATTTCAGACTTAAGGGGTTCAACATGATGGAGTTCTCAGGACAAGGACAGCTGATGTTCGCAATGTTGCAGACAGATGGAAAAGCACTGTTGATTTAATGGTTTGTGATGCCGCGGCAGGGCTGTGTACTGGCACGCTAAACATTAAAATGTTAAACAAGAAGTTAACTCACCCTGTTAAGGTGAATTTCAATTATCTCTCACAAAATGGCAGAAAATTGGTCATCATTTTCAATGCTTTTGCTGTAATTACAATCACAGAAGAGGAGAAAGAGGATAGATGTGATAACATTTTGGATATCCTGTTGATGGAAACAATTTTATGCTCATTAAATCCGTTTGTAAATTGTTTTATGATTTGACATATATTGTGCAACAACCATAAACCCTCAGTTATTGTCTTAAAAAATGAATCATAGATGAGGCTAATGAAATAGTGTGACAGACAAAAGAGATAGTACTTAAATAATTTCAATTCTCTATTAGTAGGTATGTTCTGCTCATAGAAATTGATGGCAACTGTATGTATCATTTTAGACACCTTTTAGAAATATTTACATTCACTTAAAAAATTTTATCTCCCATGCAAATTTATGTTTTGTGAAAATGATACAGACTTTAATAGATTTTGAATCTCTGTGAATTATGTGAAATTGCTGTAAAATGAAATATACCAAAGTCAATGTTAATTAGGAAGATACTTCTGCTTCGCCAGTAGGCATGTAAACTAGCAATATTATCACATAACTCATCATGGAAATTCCTCGAAAACCTAAAAATAAAAATTTGATTTAATCCGTGTATCTCCCTTCTAGTTATCTTCCCAGCAGTGTAAAAAACATCATACTGCATACAGTACATACAAAGACTACATACATGCATAACAGTGATACATATATTCTTACGTTTATAGCAGCACAATACATAATGGATGAATCTTGGAAGCAATCTAAATGTCCATCAACAAATGGAGAGGCATAGATAATGATGTATTTATATAGAGTAGAATATTACTGTGCTCTAAAGAAAGATAAGTGAGTCATTTGTAGGAAAAGGGATGCAACTTGAAATCATAATGATAAGTGAAAAATACCAGATACAAAAGCTTAAATATTGGATGGGAAACTCAAAGTATAAATAAAGAGCAAAATTAAAGGTAGATAATAGAAAACAGAAAGATAGATCTTTTGACAATGAGGAGACCAAGAGATGAAGGAAGGGAAAAAAGTGAAGGGAAAGAAGATGTTAAAAGAACTAATATATGTTATGTCCATGTACTGACTACAATCAATGCAGTCATTATGTAATGCAAGCATGTACTAGTAAAAATAAAAATTAAAAGGACATAGATTTTATCCCTTACTTGCCTAGATATAGACAGAAAGTATGGGAGCCCTTGTTATTTGATTTTATTTTTTTGTTAATGTTCTGTCTACCTGGGGCAAAATAATTACTGAGCAGTAAGAATAATACTTTCATCCCCTATTCTCTAACCTACTGGTTGGGAAGTCACTATGTGACACTCGGGATTCTGGATTCAGTATGTTCTCTACTTGTGTGTCCCTATATGCTTTATATTTTCTTCTTTTTCATTTCCATCATTCTTTTCTTTCCTTTAAATTTATTGTTTAATTTTGCTGCTAAAAAGTATAGTTTAATAAATTTCTTTTTGTTCCTTTAGCACCTTTTTATCCATTCAAAATGAAGATAATAGGTATCTTAATGTCATCTCCCCGTCTTCCCTGGCTAGCTCCTACCCCTGGACATCACTGAGTATTCTGCTTCACTCTCTGGAGTTCTGGGGCTACAGACAGGTGGCATTGCTTCTGACTCTTGTTTTTGAATCAAGGAATTATCAAACACTGGACATTTGGAAAAGAAGAATAATGCTTCTTAACGACTGACTCTAAATGATACAAATTTCCTTCATGACGCACAATTGCGTTGTACTTCATGTTTGGTCTTCCATATTTAAAGCAAATGCTTTTTCAAAATGTCTGGAAAAGTCTATGATGGATTTTAAAGTATTTCTCCATATCATTTATTTATTTAAATGAACAATTGTCTTCATCGTAGTATAAATATAAAATGTACAAATACTCTATCGTTTGACTTTGTACCAAAGGTCGCTCAAATGTCAGAAATCTGTAATGATGTTTTAATGGACAACTAATACACTATTCATTCCATCATTCATTGACAAAGGTTATGTTGGTGATGCTCATCATATGGAAATATTACACTCACCGTACTTCTTTATAACAGCTACTTTATTTTCCGAACTACATATGTAAGTGGGTGCTTAGGAAATAGTTGATGGATTCAGTATATGGAGTTTAATTATCTATTCATTTATAAATGGGCCTGTATTGACTGACTGCTCTGTACTGCAGGTTTTTCTAACCATTTGGTGATAGATCAGTAAAGAAAATATGCTCCTATCCTTCAAACTTTTATCCCAGGAAAAGAAACCCATAATTGTATATAAACACATTAAGTAATTATACTGTGTAGTATGTTATAAGATAACAATTGCTATGGGAAAAGAAGATGTACAGCACAGAGAAAGAGAAATCTAGAATGACAGGTTAGGAAGAAGAGGGGTACTGTTCACAATTTTAAAGTGGGATAAAATGTTGAACCTTGGAGAAGCTGGTATTTTCAAACTAGGACATGAAACTAAGCAGTCATGCATTGAGAGACTTGGACTCAGCGAGCAAAGCGGTTGAATCCCTAAGGAGGAAGAAATTTTTCATTGTAGCCAAAGTGGTGTGAGCCCGTGGTGGCAGGCGTCCGGGCCACACAGCTGTCTGAGCTGCTGTTTACAGATGACTGGTGTCGCTCAGGCTGCCGTGCTGCGAAGGTGCGCTGGAGAGCTGGCGCGGGACGGAGAACAGGTTCGGTGCTGTTGCTGTGGTCCACACGAAGCAGCGTTGCAAGGTCTTGGTCGTGACCTTGGATGAGTGTTCGTGTTCTGTCTTGTAGATCCAAGCCTCCTTGGGTTGGAGAGAAAAAAGTGGGTTTCTCATACTGCTGGTCTGTGTAATTCAGGGTTAAGCAACCTCGTGGTGAAAGTTACAGAAATTTCAAAATGCTGCAAGCACTTAGAAGAAGGTTTAATATTGGACTTTCATGTGATAAATTACTGGAATGACAAAATCAGCTGTCACAGAACAGTAGTTAATACCAACTGAATGCTTACTGAGTTCCAGGTTCGTTTGGGAAATGCTCTTACATACATTATATCTTTCAGTCATTTAAAATACGTTAGGTTTGTATTTTTTTCCTAACTCAACTAATGGAAAATTTAAATGCAAAGAAATATGAAATCACTAAAATTCTGGTAACTATATTAAAGAAATGTCCACATAGCTGGATTGCTTAGACAGTTTGACTTTTGTTTTTTACAAATATGAGGCAGTGTTTGAATATAGTTAAGATAATCAATCATGGAGCAAAATCATTTTATTGATATACTTGTCTCTGCCACATACAGACCATGATTTATATAAATAGTCTTCCTCTAAATTTGTTCTTATCCACAAATTATGAGTAATAATAATGCCAGAATTTCTGTAAAAATTTTCTTTGTCAGATAGATAGATGATAGATAGACTTTAAGTAAAAGTATCTATACCTATATTTTACCTATATATGACTTAAGACCAGGGATTTAGTGATAAACTTACATGTACTATTTATTTACACATATATTCTTTTTTTCTTGTTAAATCAGTACCTGAGGTTGAACTCACGACCACACACTTTCAAGGCAGGCGCTTATGCCACTGAGCTAAATTCCCAGCCCCTACACATGTTTTCTTGATTCTAAGACTATATACATTCTTGGTGATGTGTGTATATACACATAAATATATGTGAGATTATAGATATGAGTGTGTTTCTATATCTCACTAAATAGTAGCGTCTGTGTGTATGTATTTTGTGTATAGTTGTATGAGTGTGTATGTGTAGATGACTGAGAGCACTGCCTAGCTTTACACAGTTTGTTTTTACAAACAGGTACAAATTTTATTAAAACTGACTTGCTAGAAGGTAATAAAAATATGCAGTGTATTCACATTATACAATGGGCTACAACTTAAGACTCTACATAAAACACCTTTTGAATTTTTCATCTTTTCTTCAACAAGTATAGTTCATTTTGCAAAAGTATGCAGAGTCATATCTGAGGACATAGGATCTGAAAATAATTCTAATTTATACTAAAATGGTCTATATGACATAGGACACATTAATTAGAAGGTAGTGCCTAACATTTATCCCAGTCATTGGCATATAGTAGGTATTCAGTTTTCTTTGTTTAGTCTCTGGGTAAATGTATTTGTTCTTGATTTACACTGTTATTATGTCTGAAATATTTTATGAATCATAAAATCAGGTTAATTCTATATTAGTATTTCCAGCAAGGGAAAGATGACAAAAGTCCTTGTATTCTCTGTGAAGACTGAGTTTTTCAAAGTAAGCTATTAACTAAAACAGATTTTAAGAGAATAATTACAAAAAGAAATATTTAAATAAACTTCACAGTATAATTAATATGCATCAATGGATTGACTGAAATTTTTATTTTATTTTTTAATGTTTTAAAATTTTAGAGAGGATAAAACCAAGCAAACTATGACAGAATAAAGCCAATCAAAACAAGACAGTGTGACACAGGATTTCAAAACAAGGTAATAGGAAATTAACAATGGTTACCATAATGCCTCTTGTTGTCTTCAAAATAGCTGCCCATACTTTCAGACATAGTACAATCAAACAAAACAGAAATAATAGAATTGATAAAAACAAAACGATGTATGTAATACAGGATTTCAAAGCAAAATAATAGTGAATCCAAAATGGCTACCATAATATATCTTGTTGTCTTTGAAATAGCTGTTATGCCATTGGATATAACAAAATCAAACAAAACAAAACAGAATAAAACCCAACAAAACAAAACAGAATAAAACCCAACCCAACAAAACAATGAAAATGATACAGGACTTCAGAACAAGATAATAGGGAATTAACAATCGCTACCACCCTCAGAAGGAGAGCCCCATGGATGTCACTGTATACCATGATCCTCTGGATAGATGAGCAGACCACAGGCCTTAGACCTGCAAAGTCAGTGAAACACCAAACACCATAAGCATCAAATTGCATTTCATTTCAATAGCTATTGTTGCATCCTGTGTTTCTTTGGATCAGCTGGTTGCTTACAGGGGGTGGTGGTGGTGGTAGATTGCCTTTTCTTATTTCCCAGCTCACTTACTGGAAGGGGGTGGGGTCTGGCTTTCCCCCATGGTGGTGGCCGGTGCATGGTGCTGGTTTGCAAGGAGGAGTTACTTCTTGTTGATTGCTTGTTCTCTTCCCCAACAGTTGGTAGATGGTGTGACTCATGGGAAAAGGCTAGGTGCTGGCTATGCCTCCAGCAGTGGTGGCCCACACGTGGCGGTGTTCATAGGGAGGGCTTGCTTCTCACTGACTTCTTGTTCTCTTTCCCTGCAGTCCAGACTGGCACTGACTCCTAAATTTTTATTTTAGATATTCAGTAAATGTGACAGTTCTTGTGTCTGCCACTACAAGTCATTTATGGCAAGATTTGTGACAGAAATAACTTCATGTTTTAACAAACTCTGAAATAATAATGTTTGGGAATTACAGAGTTATTGGCATGCTCAGATTTTCTAAAGGAAGTAGACTTCAATTTGGGGAGAAAAATCAGTATCTGATAACATAAAAGTTAAAATAATGCTGTATGTGAAAGAGAAGATCAGCTATAACAGAGAGTGGCAAAATTAATGTTTGAAATTTTAAAACTACATGCATAAAAACTTGGGAAAGGGTTGTGCATTATATTATGTTGTCATTCATGTCCTCTCATAGGATATTTGCATATATAATTCTTCAGTAAGCATCTGTTAAGAATTTTATATGTTGGCAAATTTTAAATGGTATCCATTATAATCTTAAGGAAAGGACACTTAACAAAGACTATTGCATTGCAGAGGTATTTAGTTTCCTCTTGGTTTTCCATGGGATTATGCAGATGATTGTATGTAAATATTTTAGCACAGGCATGAGTGAAATTAACTGCTGTCTTTCCATGCCTGTGAAACAAGATGAGTGAAAAAATCCCCCAAGTTCACTCAAGGGTTTTTAACACCAACAGATGGAAAGTCTCCACAAAATAAGTTAAATCATGTTGCATTAATCATAAAATACCAAACTTCAATATCATGTTATCAACTTTTAAATGTAAAGGGGATCAGATATTTTTATTTTACTGAGGAGGGAGATTTTCATCAGTAACTCTTAAGAAACAACCCTTGACTTCCTAAACCTATCTAATACAGATAATAAACATTGTGTAGCAGTTATTATGTCTGAATTGTTGCCTTAGTCACTTCTATTCATGGTGAGTTTGTTTTGACTTCCAGCTTATCATGACAAAAATGTGATTTACTCTGTTCTGTTTCATACCGCTCGGAAATGTAAAATCATGACATTAAAATGGTTCACATTGTGCTTCTTAAATAGCATGTGACTAATGAGTAGGTGTGCTATCTCTTATATTTAAAAACATTGTATTTTTAATTTCTCTTCTATCATTCCTTTAAAGAATATATACAATATTCTGGAAATGTTTTGGACTTTTAATTGCTTGAGATGTATCGTTATTTTCAACCCCCCCAACTCCACAATGAACCTTAGATCATATTATTTTAATGTTTGCCCTACTATTGACATTTGTAACATTTTCATCTATATTTTAATATCAATTGGTGTTTGTGCCTTCATTGATTTCTTACATGTAAATATAGGTCTAAATAGAGACACAGAGGCTCTCTCTCATCATAGGCTATTAGTTGAGGCTTTATGTGGTTTTGGGGGGAGATACCTGATTCTGAATATCTTCCAGTTTTGGCCAGAACTATGTCTTTGAGTTGAACAGTTGTGTGGTTCAATCAAACAATATTCTAAGGTATATGTTTAGGAATAGCATGCAGCGCCAATCTTGTTGGGTGTCTGGGAGCCCCCTGTAACACACACCCATGTGTGGCAACTGTGGGGCTCTAGGTGTGAGTATCAACTTTTACACACCTCGCTCTGCTGCACTGTGAGTGCCTTCATTGCAAGAATTTACTTTCCTAACTGCTCAAGATCTTCAAAAAGAAATATTAGGAAGTTGTTTTTTCACTAATTTTTACCTAGAATGATTTAATAAACAAGCAAATGAATCCTATACTGAGAAACCAGAAGAATTCTTACTATCCAAGGGAGAAAATCAACGAACTCCAACTTTTGCTTATACTTTACTTATCATCTTTGGGGCTTTAATTATGAATGAGATTCTCTGTTGCCAACAATTTTGAGCCAGGCACGATGATGCACACCTGTAGTCCCAGCACTTGGGAGGCTGAGGCAGGAGAATCATTGCAAGTTCGAGACCTGAGCTACAGTCTGCGCTACAAAGAGAGCCCAAGGCCAGCCTGTACTACACAGTGAGACCCTGTCTCAAAAAAGAGAAAAAAAAATTGGAAATGACTTGAGAAGATTATTATGCTAAACATGTCTTTGCACTTGCACAAAATGTTTATTTTACATAATTAAAAGTTATCTCTTACACAGATCATTATTAAGTAGAATGAATAAGAGAATGCTGTGAGCTTTCTGTGACTGTGTATTTTAGTAATATTTTGGCTATAAAACACAGAGGAAGTGGAGTTGTAGTTATTTTTTGCTACATAATAGAAAGCCAAAGAATAGAAAGATTGAAACAGTAGTGGTAATTATCTGTGAATGTCGGGAAATCACAGTTACATGTTGCTTTGAAGGGTTCTATGGCAGTGCAGCTGGGAGAGAATACTAGGGCTGAGCTGTTTAAAGGTCGTGCAGTGAAATTGGTAATTCTGTGACTTTCCTCAATGGCCCAAGGCTTTGTTTTACATATTAAAAACAGATATATAAGAATTATACATTAACGAATTACAAGCTGCTCAAAATCAAAATTTTGATTCTTACATGTTTTAATAGTATTAGTTTAGCTTGTTTTCTAGGTCACTGCTTAGTACATTTTGATAGTTAACAGTGTGCTGACCTAAACTTCCAGTTGTTCTCGGAGTTTGGGAGGTAAGATGATGGACAGGCTGTAGCTGTTGCCCCCCCTGATGCGTGAGCCCACTCTCGGAGGGGGGAACATTTTGTGTCTGATTTTTATGCAACTGTTCTCACCAGGGCTGGGATACTGAGAGTCCTTTGAGACCCTCCATGGCACACTGCCTATTTCTTACCATGTAGGAGTCTTGTTAATAGAGCTTGTCAAGGAATAGCAAAACATTTCCCGTTTTGCCTATTGTTCCTAAAGGAGTTACTTCTGTTAGGTCAAACAGCTGCTCGTCAACCCACTTAGGTTCCTTTTCAACCCTAGAACATCACAGAAATGTCTCTTGTCCAAGGCTACCAAGGCCACCATGTCACCCACATCGACCTGCAGAGCCCCCTTCCTTTATTTCAGAGGCCTTCCTCCAGTATTTCCTGTGTCTTTTCCTCCCAGATCCCTCTTTCTTGCCTTATTTTCCTCTCCTTTCCTTGATAAAGGTATACATTCCCACAGCGTTCTATATTTCTCTCTTTACCACACATGGTGCTAATATTCCTGGAGGAATACCTTTCAGCTCCATTGCCCAAGCCCTTTTATAAGCTTCCCTTTACTGAATCCATAGTTTTGGAAGATGCGAATTATTCTCTGCTCAGTACTCTCTCCTGCCTACTATGGGACTCACCTTGTGTATGCTGTGGTGTAAGCTTGCAGTGTAAGCACATGTGCCTGAGACAGCATTCGGTCTGTTCCCCCACGAACCTGTTTCATTGAAACCTCATATACCCCGCAGGGGCCCAATTCTTACAGCCAGAGTAGCTTTGCCTAAACACATTGCATATTTTGAAGAGAACAAGAGACATTATGGCAGCCATTGCTGATTTTCCTATTGTCTGGTCTTGAAGCTGTATAATGCATTCATTGCTCTGTTTTGATCAGTTGAATACTATTTTGTTTTGTATGAATTCATTGTGTGTGAAGATATGGACAACTATTTGGAAGAAAACAAGAGACGTTATGGTAGCTACTGCATATCTCCTGTTGTCTTGCTTTGAAATCTGTGTCACTTACATTGTTTTCTTCTGATCTGCTTTGTTCTGTTTTGTTTTACCCTCTTTAAAATAAAATTTAAAAAAACACATTGCATAACATTTTCTTTTTTCAATAAAATAAGAAATACAATTGTCTTGCAAAATTTATAAGGAGACATGTAATGGGTTAAGCAAAATACCTTTGTTTTGTCATTTTTGTTACCTGTTTCATGTATGTAAGTAAAACTAACATTTCAGACATTTATTCATGTAAACATGAAGATTTAAAACCAAGTTTACTAACATAGACTTCTATAAGTTTATAATCATAAAGAATAGTTTTCAGTGTATAAAATACTTGAAGTTTCTTAAAATAAGGCAAATGTTAATGTAGAAAATTCTGAAGTTAATTTAATACTCTAAATTGAGATTAAGTAAACAATAGAATATCCATTCAACAGAATGTGCCATCTGTTAAAATAGTCATGGTTAATAATATGACATCAAATAAAAACATTATACAATGACATTTGTTGTTTGGTTTATTTTGCATATGAATAAATTCCAATATACATATTGTACCAGTATAATTTTTCAAGTGCAATTTATTATAATTTGCTTTTCTACATTCAAAAATCAAAGCAAACTAGTAAAATTATTTTCTCTGATCTTAAGAAAAGTATTGTAAGTATTTAAACATGCTATAATATTTTCAAAGTGAGTTGTTTACATAGACTCTTAGAAGTATTTTGACTATTAGAAATTGAGGCAAAAGTGAGTAAAGAAGTTTTCCTCTTTTTCAATAAGGAGAGAGTTTTTCACGTTAAGTTTTAGCAAAATAAGAAATCATTGTAAAAAAGAAAGAAATCATTGTAAGGCTATATATTTCTCTACTCATGACATATTGTCTGTCCAAATAATACCAGATTTCATCATGGTTTCATTTTTGAGCAGTAATTAAAAGAACTGAACAAAAGTCAAACATGAACTTGAGCTGTGTTGGTTTTGTTTTCCTTGGAAATTTTTGTTGTGAAGTTCAATATCAGCATTTATTGGGACTCTATAAGAAAATGCTTTATACCTTGCCAAACTGTACGGAGTGTTTTTTTGCATCTAGACAGCAGTGATCTACAGTACAGTCTCGCAAGCACCCATTGTTGACATGGTTTTTTCTTTTTCTTTTCACTGTATTGTAGCAACCACAGATTCTAATTACATCATATGTAAATGATTATGGTTTTTACCTTTTATTTGATATTCTTCTTGCAAAGCTATAAGGGTTTTCAAAATAGATAATTGAAAGTTTAATTTGGTGTTTATACAGCACTGACTGCCTAGAGTAGCAGGTGTTCTGTGAACCATTTATACTTCTAACCTCCTTGAACCATTTTATTCTAACAGACACTGCTGGAGACAGTTCCTTGCTACTGCTCTCACCAGTGGGGCTCTAAGAGCATATTTTGCAGATTCACTAACTTGATTAAATCCTTTGATTGCTAAAGTACTGTATTACAAAACTTTCTCTAAGCTTGTTAGAATTTAGCAAAACCAACTCTGATGAAAAAAATTAAGCATATGTATTAATTTGAGATAAAGAGGGATTTCCAATTGTTTTTATACCTCCACAAAAACAGTTCTGCCATAAAAATGGGTAGAATCGGAACTTGGACATTTCTGGATTTCTATTCAGGTTCTGATACTCTCCAGCTGTGTGCCCATAAGCATGTCTCTCTAAGCCTTTGTCTCATCGTCTGCAAAATTCACTGAATAATACATATTTCTTAATATAATTTTGAGAGTTAAAATGATTGGGTGTATGAAAACATGTAGCATTGCACATGACATTGTAAAAGATGGTCACTGTATTTTGAGAGTTTATCACACAGCCTACCTGTCACTAACTACAAGTGATTCAAGTAGTTTTTCTTTTACTGGGTATTGTATATTTGTTTGTTGATTATCTTCCTTCCTGCATAAGATTATCCACTCCAGGAGGACAGGTACATTATTTATTGTGTCGAAACTTGAATGTTTGACTGAAGAATGAGTAAAATGTCATATCATTTAAATATTAAAGCTGAATGATAAGTGAGGAGTATAATCAAACACAGGAATGACTAATAACATGAGGAACTTGTCATCTGTTTGATATTGCTGGGGTGTAAATGGTCGAGAGTATTATTTCAAGGAGGGACTGTCCTGCAGACCAAAAAGGAAATTTTGTGCTCTAGGGAAATGGCTTTCAGACTGTTATGGATACCCAAATAGGCTTCTCAGGATAATTCAAAACTGCTACAAAAATGATAGGGTTTTATTTTTTGATCTGAATTTTTCTCCCATAACACCTGCATGAAGTATCATAGAGTTTTCATTCCCTTCATATATTTTGAGTACTATTTCTAGAGTTTTGAGGGATACTATGTGGTTATTAATTATGTTATCCTTTTACAGATGTTAAAAACACTACTGTCATGGCAATATTCTTTTAGCACAGGAGAATGTTGGGTGGATGCCCTCAGTGACTCTCTACAGGATGAATTCTCCACCTTATCAGATAGATAGTTAATCACCGTGAGACTGAGGTGGGAACTGTGAGAGGTACCAGAGACCTTTGTGTAAATATGTGCAATCATTTTAGGTGCTGACTTTCCATGACATATAGAACATCTGGTATTTGGTATGTAAGTAAAAATTCAGAAACAAATCTGAACCCTGGGCAATTTCTGAGTTGCAGTCATAGATTTCAAACTATGAGAAGTATAGTTGTCAAGCATAGAAGTCAAATTATAACCTTAGATAAAAACCAACCAGTTTAGGTTTACAGAGAAAAGAGTAATGAGCCAGGGATAGATCCTCGAGAATAACTAGATTTTCAGAGACCATAAAAAAAAAAGAACCCAGAAAGAAGAAAATGGAAACAATGTACTGTACAAAGAAAACAAGGATAATCTGAACAGTAAAGATATTTTGGTGGCACAGACATGTTGATTTTAAGACACGATAAGGGAAGATGTTAAATATCTGTACATTGGATTTATCAAACTGAGAATAAAACTCCACCTTCTACACATAGAAAAGTACTGTTTATCCTAAGATACTCTTTCTAGGTGGCGATATTAAAGTTCTCATCATGGTTAGCTGAGGACCTGCTCATTGCCTTCAGACTCACTTATTTGAGGCTTTACTCAGAGTGAAACTGTTCATATGAGAATTAGAGTTAATCTTTTCATCTTCCAAGAGTGTCTGGGGTATGATTATGGATAAATTATATAGTAGAAGAAGGTAGCATTAAATGTGAGCATGTGACATCTTTAAAGTATTGCATTTAGGTTTCATACCATTTGCAAGAGAGGTGAGTTGAAAGGGACACTTTATATTCAGAAAGTCTCAGAACCAAATAAGAAGTTCTGTGTATTAATCTGATAGACTATTTTTTTAAAAAGTAAAGATCTATGTGTGTAGTACACTTACTACTTAAAAGTCTATAATAGACTGAAATATATTATACATTCTGTAATATAGAGACCAAGAATGATGGATCAGTATTTTTTGCAAATGTTTTTCAGATGATCTTAAGATATAGAAGCAACTTTTCATATAATGATTTGGGGTTATTTCAATTATAATGATATAAAAATAATGGCAAATACCAAAAACTTTTGGGGATGATGGATACAGTCATTGCCTTCCTTGGGGTGCTAGTTTCATAACAATGTCACTATATCAAAATGTGTCAAATAGTAATTACTTATGTGTACTTATTGTATGACAAATATGCATCAGTAAGGTTTCTAAAAGACAAAGAAAGACATTTTGCATTTCTGCTCTTCCAGGAATGCGTGGGATATAGCTGTGCATCGTATAGACTGATTGTGCACAGCTCTTCTCAGCGTTCAGTGCTGCCCTGTTGGTTGCTTCCATCAGCCCTTACAGTCATCATAGGAATATTTATACCCACAGACACGAAAAAGCCCACACGACCTCCCAAGGCTCTGCTCTTGGAAAACTAGTTTTTAACATTTTACCAGCACTGCACCTGTATTGCCAAACAGAGAGAGGATGCAATTGACATCTATCTGTTCTTTCTGTAGGATTATTTGTGACCTAGAAAACTGGAACAAAATTGCACAGGGTGTAGTCTATATTCTTAATTTTCACAGCAAGTTGTGGCTGGGAATGAAAATATGTTATGCAGTGAGTCGCTTCCCCCCGTTCAGCTTGAGTGCCCACCTTTTTAAAACATCGCATTAACATGTGCAGTTTCACCACCAACTTTGATCCCTGCTACTCCACTGTGCTATGCGTTGCATTATGGAATGGGGGCTAAACTTCTACCTGTAGTACTGGAATTATTGAAATTTCTTATGCAGTAGTTCAAGAAAGGCTATAATCATGAACTATCATGATCTGTGCTCACAAATCATGTCCTCAGTAACTGTTATTATGCAACTGGGAAGCGTCTTTAGCTTTCAAACTATAATTATGACAGAACCATTCAAATCCACTCTGATTACTCAGCCCTCCTACGGTTTTCCTGAGCTAGTTAGAAGGACTCTATGACATAATTCATTTTAACAATTCTTTCTTTCTCTTTCTGTTCATTTTACAATATTTTCAACACATCCTTTGTTTTTGAAAAACCCCTGTGGAGACTTTTGTTAAGTAAAAGTTTTTAAAGTTATAGTTTAAATACACTAATATATATTTAAAAGTTATATTTACTTCATTTCAACTTATCCCTTATTTACACTTACATAACTGGAGAGGGGACAGATTCCATTAATTCAGTGAGCAATCTGACTAAGCAGTGTGTGGTGGCACCTGTAACCCCAGCACTTGGGAGGCTGAGGCTGGAGGATCATGGTGAGTGTGAGACCAGCCTGGGCTACACAGTGAGCTCAAGCCCAGCCTGAACTGTGTAACAAGGCCCTGTCTCAAAAAGAAAACAAAACAAAGCAACAAGAAAAAAGGAGTCTGTCTTTTCTTTTATCTCCCAGTCATTTTGCCTTGATATATTTGTTACACTCCTAATTTATATTTAGAGATGTTTTGTAATCCTGAGTACTCACTGTAGCCACAAAACAACTTTATGTTAACATTTTTACTTCAAAAAGATTTTTTTTTGCAGGTTAGTTTTAAAAGTGACGTAAAATCGCAAGCACAAGGCCTTGTGCAGTGTGCCAGCCAATTGTTCTGCCCTTGCCTCATCTATAAATGTGAAGGACGGTAAGAACTCCCTAAGGTAGTTCTTGAGGGTTAAATTAATTGTATGCAGAGTGCTGAATGTTTTAGCAGTAGGGTAGGAAACTTTTGTTATTATGTTCATATAAACTTTTTTAACAAGTATTTGAATGCCTTAAAAATATGTGTGGAAAATCCTAGAGTAAAAATTGTACGTCTGAAAACATGATAATGGTATCTTACATCCTCACAGTTACTATAAACAGCATGGTGATCTGTGGCTTACTATTTTATGCTCTTTTTTGTGGTATTTAGCATCAAACCCAGGGCGCCGTGCCTGGTGCAGCTGCAGGCTACGGAGGAGCTACACCTCCACCTCCCTCCACTCCAAAACCATATTTCAAAAGATGTTATTTTAATAGGTTTAGAGACACATAAATACTCCTTTATGGAAATGTATTGATTTTTTTCTTATTTATTGATTAATATGTTTAGAAAAATAATGCATAGGTTTTAAAATATGTATATGTAAAAAAATCACATAATTTCTCTGATGTTAACAGTACTAACTTATCTAATTTGAGACTTTCCCAAGGACTTCAAGTAATGCATAACATGTAACACTATAGACTGAAATATAAAATAATATCAGAATCCCCTCCTTAGGTTTTTAACAAATAATGCATAATTTAGTGGCTATGGGAATCTGAGTGTCAGTAATAATGAGGACAGCTGAGTGGAAATGACAAGACCAATTTAAATAATAATGCATAATTTGACGTGACAGCTTTATTTTTTATTTAAACAATGCACTGTACATTTTCATTTCATCTGTTTTCACTATATTAAGAAAACAAATTATGCACACATTAACTTACAACTTTTTCAAAGAAGGCTGATACAGTTTTTCACTAGTGTGAGCTGTGTACCCACAGTTCTACTCAATGTACCTAGGATCCTGGGGTGACGGCTATAGAAGGATAAAGTTTTATGTGTCTGTCTCTCCTGGCAGAGTGATGTTGCTGTTCTTTATTCATCTGTTTTGATATTTTGTGACCACTAAAAAAAACCTGATTAATTCGTGAATAAAGTAATATATATTTTTGTATATTGGACAAAGTTTAAACAATCCAGGTATAAACAATTTTAGGCTTTATTTTTTCAAACGCATCACTAATTGTAACCTCCAGATAAAAGTAGATGGTCCCATGCATGGGACCAGAACCCTATGCTCTGGCACTCGGCCTCTCACCGTTTCTGCTCAGACCTGAAGGGAGCACTCGAGTTTAGCCCCTGCCCTGCCCAGCTGTCAGAGCCAGTGGTCATGTGGGCCCTTGGAAGCCAGGTGTAAGACAGTAACAGAAGAGAGGAAGTGGGAGCAGAGGTGGGGTGCCTCCCCTCGTTTTGTACTCTTCTGTATGTGTATGAGGGTACATGTTTTTATTATAGTTTTTCTCCTTTATAATCTAATTCCCTGTGAAGGAAGCTTTCGTGCCTAATAATTGTAATCCTGTGCAGAATTTAAGAGAAAATGCTTCATCTTTATTTTCCAACAGCTATTGTTAAGCATGAAATATAGTAAGAATGCTCACATGGGTAGGATTTTATAACCAGTTTATAGGCATTTAGCATTTGGAGAATGAACTGTGTTTTAAAATTATTTTTCTGATTTTATAATTTTGATAAAGTGTTTATTGAAGCACCTAACAAGTCTTTATTAGTGAAATTGTAGTTGTTTTATTTGTATTTGTGTATTATGATTAATATGAGCTCTCTGCTCAAGGTTAAATTATTAGTTTTAATATTACATATCTGCACAAAATGTGAGTGAATATTGAGCTTTTTTGGAGTAAAAGGCAATGTACAAAATCATCTTAACAACTGTCTAGAGGGGGAATGAATAAAATAGGGATGTTTTTCCTTTAAACTAAGTTTTGCAAAAGATCTTCAAAATGTGTTTTGTCTTGCAAAACTGGAACTCTGCAATCATTGAATACCAGCTCCTGTTTTCTAGTAACTGGGTCAAAGTAGAATGGTAGTTCTCATGTTCCAGAGTTTGACTGTTAAGCAGCTCACTCATTTGGAATCACGCAGGATTTGTTTTTCTGATTGGCTAATAATGTCTGCTGGGGCATGCAAATTACAGTTTGTGATACAATTTCCTTCTCTTTGTAAGTGACATTTGGGTGTCTGCCTTGTTCTCATTTTGTTGATTCATTTTTCTGTAGACAGACACCAGCTCGCCTTCACTGCTTGCTGTTGTTACTAATGTTGCATTGAACATGTGGTGCAATCTCATCACAACCCTGCTTTTAGTGTTTTGGGGTAGATAGTAACAATGTCATTGCTAGGATACAGTAATTGTCTTTTTAACTGTTAAGAGCTTTCATAGTTGTTATGGTTTGGGTTCAGATGCCCCCCACCAAGCCTCATGCAACCATAGACCCGCCTGAGTGTAGTTTGTGATCGTTTGTTGTCTCTGCTGGGATTGGTGATGTGAGTGCTGCACCCGCCCAGGGGCGGAGCTGACATATAATGTAAGGGCCAGGAAGAAAGTGTGTCTTTCCTCTTCTGCTCTCATGGCTCTTGCTATTTGTGGTGGCCACTAATGGCTGCCCTGCTATGTCATCCTGCCTTGGAGACAGCTAAGTATGGACTGAAACTCCCCAAACTGTAAGAAATAAACCCCTTGCTTCACTTTGGGCGTCAGGTATTTTGTCTCAACAAGGAGAGAAAAGTAACCAAGACAATAGTTTTTTACATGTCTTTACATTATTTTACAGCCCTACAAGTGGTGAATAAGTAGTTTAGTTTCTCTATATGCTTACTGATACTTGTTTTTATCTGCCTTTTTTAGTAGTGAATATCTTGATGGGTATGAACTAAATTTGATTATGGGGCTTTGAATTACTTATTTCCAATTGCTAGCAATAATGTCTTTTTTTATATACTTTTGACTATTTTCATTAATGTCTTTAGAAGAATGTCTATTTGAATATTTTGCTCATTTAATAGGTCGATATGCCTCGTTGTTGAGTTGTAAGAATTCCCTATATTCTGTGATTCTTTTCTTATTCCATAACTTGCTTTTTAATGTTTGCTTCTTCTGGTGTGCAGAACTTTTGTTTTGCTTTTTTTTTTTTTTGTTTTAGTTTGATGTCCCACACTTCTTTTTGGTTTTATTACCTATGTTTTGAAGTGAAATATGTAACAACATTGCCAAGACCAATATCAAAAGACTTTTACCTGTGTTTTCTATTTTTTTTAATTTTTTTTTAATTTTATTTAAAGAAAAAAAAGCAATACAGAAAAAAGGGTAGAAACAATACAGAACCTCAAAAAAAACCATAAATCACTAGTTGACAAACCACATACTGGCCTCCCAGAAATAGCTGTTCATGTTACAAAATTAAGGCATACAAAGTGAACACACAGTGAGGCTGCAAACAGTTACAAAAAAAACCAGGATGGACTAAAGCCAATTGAGACAGTATAGTGAAATTGGCACAGAACATCACAGCAGGTCACCAGGACAACAGTAATAGGCAACATTGTATATCTCGTTGTCTTCACAATAGTTGTTCTTCTACTAGGTACAGCAAAATCAAAGAAATACACAACATTATAGAACACATCAACACAGAGTATTGAATAGAGCAACACCGTTAATCAGGACAAAGCGAAATGGCAATAAAAATATCTGCCTTCAGAGACAGTAGAAGGAAACTCCCCCGACTTGCTGTACCAAATATGGTCACCTCCTAAGAGATACCCAGATCCCTGGATCCCAATTGTTAATGGGGTGTGTGTGTATGTGTGTGTGTGTGTGTGTGTAAGGTATGTTTGATTCTAAGCCCACGCCCCGGTAGGCAGCAGGCTGGTTGCTGGTTGGCTCAGTGCCCTAAGTTCCAACATGGCACGGATCTCAGGAAACGCTCTTGCTTCTTGTTTCCCGCCCTGGGGTGGCCGCGGCTTGCCAGACCACAGTCACTTACCAGGGTAGCAGGCAGGTTACTGGTTGGCTCGGCGCCCTAAGTTCCAACCTTACCTGTGTTTTCTTCTTAGAGTTTTGTAATTTCAGGTTAGGTTAAAATATTTAATTATTTTGTGGTAATTTTATTGTACATCATAAGATGAAGGCCTAGTTAACTCTTTTGTGTATGGATATCCAGTGTTCATAGCACACTTATTGAAAAGCTTGTCCTTTCCTTATGAGACATCTTAGGGCCCTTGTTAAAGATCATTTGGTCATATATATGATGGGTTCTATTTTTTTCTAATGCCTATCTTTCTTTTCATACTATATTGTTGATTGTCAAAACTTTAAAAGAGTTTTGAAGCCAGGAAATGTGAGACTCCACTTTTGTTATTCTTTTGAAATTTTTTTAAACTAATTTTGAACTAATTGTTCACTTATTCCATCTTAATTTTAAGACTTTCTATTTCTATTGCAAAAAAATCCCATTGTGATTTGGGTAAGGATTGCATTGAATCCATAAGTCACTTTAGAAGTACAATCACAATGTCTTTTAATGTACGAGCATGAGATTTCTTTCTTTGTTTCTTTTTGGCAGGAAGAGAGTACTGAAAATCAAACTCAAAGCCTCATACTTGCCAGACAGGTGCTGTGACACTGAACTAAATCCCTGGCCCTAAAATATCTTTCAATTTATGCATATCTTCTTTAATTTCCTTTTACGATATTTTGTAGTCGTTAGTCTCCACAGCTTTTGTCTCCTTATTTGTATTTTTGGCAGATTCTATTATAAATAGGATTGTTTTGTCAGTTTTCTTTTTGTCTTGCTAATTGTCAGTTCATAAAACACAACCTACAGTTAAGCACTGCACTTGTAACCT
>PVJX010021534.1:0-31779 GCA_004027295.1 Dolichotis patagonum | reverse complement strand
GATGAGAGTTAGGTACCTGGCACTGAGTGGCCTGTGCCAATGCCCTGCCACTTTTTGCTCCTTCCCCTGCCCATGGGACTGTGTGGGCTGTAGCTGCTGATTACGGATTCCTGTCACTACCAAGGCCACAAGGTGTCAGTGCAACTCGTAAGTCAGGTGGGAATTTCTAGCCTGGTCACTTAGCCCTTATGAATGAGGCTCTTTTAAGTGAGTGTTAACTTGAGCTTTGGTTTTGATAGACTTGCACCTCCCTATTTTAGGAAAGAACCTCTAGAGAGATTAATTCCTGGCTCAAGTGGAGAGTCTCCTTTGCTTTGTCAGGTAATATGTAAAATGATTGCTAGTAATCTGCATGTTTTTTCTGTTTGTTTAGCTCACAGATGTGTACAGTACATCACCATCTCTGAGTCGTTATTTCATGTCGGTTGGAATAGTGGACTTCAGGTAAGAGTAAGGACCATTATGCTTTGGTCTTTTTCTCTGGAAAAAGCATTGAACTACCCTGCTCACCCTAGTTACTATTTACCTTGGGAGACTCTCCTGAGCTTCAGAGCAGGAAAAAAAAACCCCAAAAATAGAACCAGAGAGGCTCAGTGCTAGAATGGCTTGCGTACAACCCAGCTTAACTGTCTTATATTACGAAGCAGTCTTCTCAGATCATGCATTTTCCAAATCACAACATGAGTGGTCCGGGAAGAAGCAGCCTGTGACGCCAGTGGTAACACTGTGGGATAGTGTCTTAGTTACTTTTCTTGCCACTGACCCACAATACCCAACACCCACAATGTAAAGATTCACTTTGGCTTACGGTTTGTAGAGGTTTCTCCCGTGGTTGGCCAGCTTCAAGGCAGGAAGGCGTGGTGGTGGGAGGGCCTGGGTGGAGGGGAGCTGTTCATGGGATGGTGGATAGGAACTAGAACAAGAGAGGAGCTGGGGGGAGACAAACCATTCCACAGGACACCCCCACTGACCCACTCCCTTCACCCGGACTCGACTTTCAAACATCAGGCCAGCTAGCTCTAGCACCCCCATGATCCAGCCACCCCCCCAAAACCTGCCTATGATCACATGTAGCTTTCAGGGGACATCTAGATATAAAATCATAACAGACAAGATATACAGACCAGAAATCTACACAGTGTCAGGCTAGCATTTTCTTCCTTCTTTATAGACTGTGGCATGGTTTGTATCTACATGTCCCCCCAGAGCTTTTTGGAGTGTGTGATTACTAAATTAGTCCGCTGATTGTTCTAGCATAGTTCTGGGTGGGTTTAATGGAAGGACCATTTTAGGTGTGGGTGGCATCACCCAAAATGCAGGTAGCCTGGAAGGGATAAAGAGGAGAAGCTTCTGCCATGCTGCTTGGTACTGCTGCTGCTTCTTACTACACTGCTTTGTGGCCTTCTGCCTGCCCTGGTTGCCCTGAGCTGGTTCTCCTCTGTGACCCCCGCTGCCCTCCCTGCAGTGCCACACCACCCTGCCTTGGAGCCAGCTGCTTACGGACTGAAACCTCTGCCAGCTGTGAGCTAAATGAACCTCTCCTCCCTTCACTTTGGGTGTTGAGTATTTTATCTCAGCAATTAGAAAAGGAACTAAGACAGGTCCCCAGGGCACGTGCTACGAAGGTGACAACCTGGACACTGGTTCTGATATACAGAACGAAACTCCCAGCCTGTCTGGTATGAGTTCGTGTTCTCTAAAATCGAAGAATGAATTTTAGGAACAATGGAGGGTAAGAGCAGAATATATTTACTGAGAGAAAGAAAGCTTCTGTCTGAGAGAGACAGAAGGAGTCCCGAGTGGGTTGCCAAAGATTTTGTATTTTCTAGGGATTTTTATAGAGTAAAACTATGAGATGAGATGGGTCCAAAATGGGGAAACCCTGGGAACTCGAAAGGCAGATGGGCATGAGGTGGGACAGATCTATGGTCAACTAATAAGATTAATCGTTCAGATACATTGACCAAATCAGGGACAAATGGGGAAGTGAGTCACCTAGAGAGTGGGCATTGTTAAAAGCAGTGACTCTTCTTATGGGGGTTGGGATGGTGGCTCCTGTCTTCCTGAAGGTGATCCATACCTATTTAGAATATCAATCCCTGATGTTTATACTTGGGATGTGGTTGAATTCATTTTGTCTTTTGTCTTGAGATCTGGCTCACAGCAGGTGTCTGTCTCCTCCAAGGTCACAAGGTTTCTGGTGTGGGCTCCTTAAGGACCTAGTCCTGTCTGACTGCCTGTAATATTTTTACCTGACTCAGCTGCCTGTAACAGGTCCTTTAATCACAAAACAGGGAGAAGAAGCACAATCAGAGTGCGTGCACTGTATTAGTCACTTTCCCATCGCTGAGGCACAATAGCTGACGCTCACAACTTGAAGGAGCAGGACTTTATTCTGGCTTGTGGTTACAGTGTGTGGCTGACTGGCTCCATGGGAGAAGTGGTGTGATGGGGAAAAGATGCTCAGCTGGTGGCAGTCAGCAAGTAGGGAAAGAGAAGAGGAGCTGAGGACAAAGTGCACTCGTCCAGGTCACTCTCGCGGTGACTTGCCTCCAACCAGGGCCAGCTCTGAGCAGCTTTAGATTCACCATGATCCAGTCACCTTCCAGACACTGGAGATATTTAGGGGATATTTTATATCTAAGCCATCAGATTCTCTTTACTCTCTCCCATTGCCTAACATCCAGTTCAAAGATTATGCCAGAGATGAGCAAGAAAGATCCTGAGAACCCTTAGGGTTTAAGAAATCCAGCCCTACGTTGAGAGTCAAGAGGAGCTGGGAGTATGGGACTGGGGCAGAAAAACTCAGCAGAAAAATAAGTGAAACGAGGTAGATACCAGGCCAAAACTTAATGTTGGAGAATCTGCTTTAAAAAGTTATTTGAAAGAAGACCCCCCCAACACTTTATTATTGTACATAAAGAAATTCTCTCTGAAAATATTTTAATTTTATCTTTAAAAGTCCACTCAGTGTCTAAAATATTTACTCAAAAAATAAAAGCCTTCCTTTCCAGAAGGACACTGTTGCATGTAGCAAGAGACAACCACATCTCTGGGATTTTGTGTCCCCAAAGGGGTCTTGACCTTCATCCTGGGATGGTCTAGCAGGACTCTGGAAGGTTCTCTTTGACTTACCAGTTGCTAGTGCGTGTAGCAGGGGAGCTGCTGTGGTGAAACCCACGGCATTTACTGCTTCCCAGAAATTTCTCCTTCTCTCCTCAAACGTAAGCCATACATAGATTTACCCAGTGAGCAGGCATGAGAGGGGCAGGGAGGAGGTAGTGGCTGCCTGATCTCATTCAGCTTCCGGACGATCTTCTGGAAGGCCATCCTTGGTGTTAGGTTTTTTGGTGCAATAAGAGAGAAAATATAAAGTAAAAAGTAGCCTTGATTCCAAGGATGTGGGGAGGAATCTATGACTATAGGCAGCCAAGCTTCCTCTGACCAGAACGTGGGTATGGGATATACATGTAACCTCTGACCCGGGTGGTCTTAGGACGGGCATTGATGATGCGTGAGGAGCTGATTGAACTTTTTTCCACACACACTGGGGAAGGAAAAAGGAAGTTGTAATAGGGGAAGGAGGAAGTGACCTCAAGGTAACATCCCTTGATCCCGCCTCCTACCGCTGTGATATTGGGTAATTTATTCTAGGGCAAAACTCTTTCACTTGGCCCTTTTCGTTAGCCCATGTCTTTGACAGTGGGCATGCAGAGTGGCTGCCTGTCTACATGTTGACCGTCATTGTCTGTAATTAAAGGGCATAACCCAAAGGATAAATAATGTCACCTGCAAACTAGGGTAGCTGAATTGAAGGTTGTTTACTGTGGTGCTGTTAGAACCCAGAGCCTCGTGCATGCTAGGCAAGCACTTCACCACTGAGAGTTTGAAAGTGATTTTTTTTTAGTCTGTCTTTAGTGGAATTTTTGCATCTGTATGTTTCTTCAGAGCCTCAAGTCTATGTTATTCGTTTGATTCAGAAAGTTCGACACATTATTTCTTGAGCACACTAGACAAAATTGTTAACCACGGCATAAAATGTGATTATTGTAGCCTATGGCCACAAGAGGGAGCTCTTTGGTTTTTCTTAGCAGAGAGACGGGTCTGGTTCATGCAAATGGAAACAGAGAATCCATCAAACTTGCTATTAGTGTGGTGTTCTCATCTGAAACCTCCTGTCAGTTATTTTACTGTTGGTCCTTAATCCAGGTTATCTTGATAATAGAATAACCGAAAATCCTAAATGCTGAGGTCGCATTTAAAGAACATCATAAGGTTCTAAATAACGAAGGACAGGCCTATGATTGTTTTTACTCTGAAAAGGGAAAAAATGTTATAAGAAGAAGAAAGGGTTAGAGTTTCTTCAAAGTTAGTGTTTCCTGGGGTCCCACTACTGACAATTAAAGACATTGGTCATCCTGCTTGGGGGCCTGTGGAACTGAACATGGGACAGAAAAGTTTCCCATTTTGAAATCAAACACAGGAAGGATAATTCGCAGTCGTGCAGAGACAGTCTCGGGGATTCAGAAATCCTCACCCAGCCATGGTAGGGTGTTTTGGGCCCTCCCATAAAACCTTTATGGGTTACATAGAGAACTGGTTATACTGAATAGCTCGGACGTGCATTTGCAGGAGGAGCTTTGTTGGGAACTGGATAGAGGAGGAGAGGACAGGCTTTCTGACTGCCTCAGAGAATGAGCCCCTGGTGTTCCGATAGGTGACCTCTGATAGTAGCTGAATTATCCCCGCCCCCGTGGAGCTCCCATTGGACTTCTAAGGGGGAGGGAGGAGCACATGTTGATGAAACTAGTGTGGCAGATTCTTCAGGGCAGAAAATGTGCAGTAAATGTCATTGCTAAAGCTAATTTCCCGAGTTTCAATGTGATTTTGTTGATGGGCTGTAATCTCTCTGTTTGGTTTGACTTCCAGTGGTGAAACTTCCACAGTCACCTATCGCCTGCGGTTTGGAGTCCCACTGGAAGACAGCAGCTTTATGAAGTACATGATGAGTGCGGAGCTGGTGCTGGGGATCTTGCTGCAGGACTTCCATGATCAGAATGAACCTAGCTGTGCGGGGCTGGGGCTGGACCCAGAATCTCTCCTGCTCTATGGTAGGTAGAGAAAGGAAAGAAGTCAGAGTGGGGACAGCAAGCAGGTGAACAGATTGAGGACAGATGGCTTGGTTTGGCAACTTTGGGTGGCTTGTTCCATGCTCTGGAGGACACACAGGGCCCGCCCTGTGTAAGCAAAGAGAGCAGGTGGAAAATACTGTGGAAAAAATAAGTGTAAAGGTAGCCCTGCTGCAGACAGGGAGCGTTTTCAGGGAGTCTTCCAAGGCCCTGCATCAGCACCTTCACCTTGCTCTGCCAGCCCGCACTATCTCCTCATCAGAACGTGTCATGGAGAAGGGCGTGTGGTGCCCGCCTGTGCTGTCAGCAGCTCCCAGAGCTGAGGCAGGAGGGCTGAATTCAAGGTCAGCGCAGGAAATTTAGCAAGTCCTACCTCATAATAAAAATAAAAATGCAGTTAAGAAGCAGAGTACCTCTGGATTCAATTCAATCCCTAGGTACCACGATACAATAAGAAACAAAAACTTACAGAACACTGTATGGTTTAAAATGCTGACATTGTATAGGTTTTTTATTTTTTGGTTTTTTTTTTGGTATGGGAATCAAACTCATGACCTCATGCTTGCCAGGCAGGTGCTGTGCCGCTGAACTATATCCTTGGCCCCACTTTATAGGTATTTTTGTGATTAAATTGCAAAAAAAAAGAGTTGAATGTTAAAATTTTCTGTGTCCAGAAGGCCACACGAACATGTTCTTTACCGTAAATTATACCAAAACAAGTAAGCAAACTTGTAATAAATATTATTTTCCTTTTGAAAACGGCTCAGCATGTGTGTGTGCTGATTGAAGGTAAACTTTCACAGATCAGAATTGACAAACATTTCAGCTTTACCTAAGACTTATCTTCAACCCGACAAATCAGACAAAATATAAATGTTCAAAATAATCTTGATTTTTAAAATGAGTGACTTTGGTTCATCTGTGTTTTGTTTTTAGAATGAAGTGGTGGAGGCTGCTCTATGTCAGAAGGTTGTGCTCCACTGAGTTTGGAGTGGAAGAAAATTCATTCTGTGACCGGGACCAGAGGGCAGAGCCTGTCTTTCTTCCAGATTCTGCAGAGATCGAGTCTGTCTCCAGTCCAGCAAGGCACCTGCGGAGGCCTTTGCAGCTGGCTCCAGTCTCGACAGAGCAGGAAGCCAGAGTGGGTGGGGGAGTTGAAGTGAGCCAGGCCCCACACAGGAGATCCTCGTGTCCTTGCGACTCTGCCTGCCTCCATGCTTGCAGGGATCCTTTGTTTCTCTTTAGCACAGGGTGATGTAGCAGTGCCTCGTCTTAGGCAGGATTACGGTAGCCTGTGCTGGTGCACAGGGACCAGACAGGCTGCCAGTCAGGTGAGGGAGAGTTGAGCCAATTCCTCACTAACATGCCCCTCTGTCCTTCCCACATCTGTGTATGTGTGCTTTGTGGTACTTGGGATCCAGCCCAGGGGTGCTTTACCACGGAGATATATTCCCAGCCATTGCCCTCCATGCCTTTAAAAATTTTGAGATGTCGTCTCACTAAATTTCCCTGGCTGGATGTGAACTTACAATCCTCCTGCCTCAGCCTCCTCAGGGCTGGAAATTATAGGCTTACCCACAGAGCCCAGCCTTACCATTGTACTTGATCTACCTCCGAGCCAGGAAAAGGACAGTGTGAAGAACAGGAAGGGACCTTCCAAAACCTCAACAGCCAAGCTCTGTCCACTTTCATGATGTACCTGGGTATTTTAACAAACCATCCTTGGACACATCCTTCAGTGTTACTATGAAAAAATATATAAATATATTGGAATATATGTATATTTGAAACAAAGATAGTAATCATGTTGCTTCTTCTTATTGTTCCTTGAGCTCCTGAGCACCTTCTTTGGAAATATGGGTCCTTTTGAGTTTTAAACATGCCTTCATCCTTTTGGATTGTTACTCCACTTTTATTTTTATAAACTTCCGTCAGAGAATCAAGAAGGTCGCTTAGCTTCTGCTTCTGATGCTACTGAATGGCTGTGTACCACCCAGTGCTGCCACCTCCTCGGAGTATGTGTCTCATTACGGTTGGTTGTGAGACAGGAAGGGCCTCTTGGAATAGACTGTTGGAAGCCTGTGCCTGGTTATTTGGGGGTCGGGAGGAACATTACTGACTGTATCAGTCATTAATACATGCAACATTGTTGGTTCTGAGGGAATAGTATTTGTGTTATTGTTAATACTGCCTTGCTGAAATTTTCCAGATGAATTTTGTACTCATACAGTGAGAGATTCCCTAGTCCTTGTATGAAAATAAAATTTGACATGGGTGAAAGTCAGTGCAAGAGGCAGCTGTGTGTTGCTATAGATTTGACTTGAGCTCTTTATGACTCAGAGTTCCGAATAATGTGAATTTGTTTTCTTATTTAAGTAGAAGGGGCGAGATGTATTGTAACTCGAGTAGAAGGAGCATTACATGTATTGTAACTCGCAGTCTCGTTGTAAGGACAGTTCCCTAAACTAGTGAATTTCTCTTCCTTTGTATTTTTTACTTGTCACAAGTGAACCTTAGCATGTCTGGACTGTATAGAAAACAATGAAGACTTTTAATGAAGATTGATTTAAAACATTTACAATAAAGTATTTTTGCATCTCTGTGTTGCATTCGCCTTTGCCATGTTTGTGCTGTGTGAGTGTGAGTGTGAGTGTGAGTGTGAGTGTGTGAGTGTGTGAGTGTGAGTGTGAGTGTCCAGGGCCATGCTTTTCTTGGAATTAGAAGTGATCTTTTTTTGTCCTGCCGGTAGCTTCCTCCTCTGTATGAATGAGGCAGAGCTGGGTTTGGTGGGGGTGAGCAGTACCGTCTGTTAAGCCTTTCTTCTAGATGTCTCGCCCAAGCCTCCTGCAGTCAAAGGTGGGGCTTTTTCAGAGATGACTGATCAGAGAGTGTGTGATGCTGGAATTGATTCATGGTATAACCTAGGCCAAGGACACTAGGATTAAGGGTGTCCTAGGGTCTAAGTAGCCTAGATAAGGCATAAAGGACAGAAAGCACTGTGGTTGTCCCTTGACAACTGTTTTGCTGTCTTTTGCCCACAATGAACTGTTTTTCTTCTGTGATGTTGCTCTCCCATGTGCCACTTTGCCTTCGAGGTAGCCAAATATGGGATGAAACCTCTAGGAAATGTAAGCCAAATAAATTTTTCCTTCTTTAATTTTGGATATTGGGTCTTCTAACGGTACTGGACATTGAATACAGGGCCCTGAGTATACTAGAACAACTGAGCTACAACCCCCAGACTTTAAGTGATGTGTCTCATGAAAAGCTGTAGAGGAGATCCTGGGAAGATGGCAGATTATAAGAAAGCAAAATATCATTATTATTATTATTATTTGGAAGTCAGGACCTGCACAGATAAAACACAATTGTGATCCTCCTGCCTCAGCTTTCCAGAAAGCTGGAATTATAGTGGTGCACCAGGTAATTGTGGGTATATTTTCCCTTCTATTTCCCTTTTATCAATTCATATATTGCCGGTAGCTTTATTAGAAATCATTGACTTGGCATCAAAACAGAGCCCCATCATCTTACAGCTGAAACACTAAATCCTGGAGAGTGGGAAGGACCAGGTGGAGTCCTACAGTTTTAGAGGGCAAAACCCACTGACTAGGCAATCACACATGATGAGTGCCCACACGATCAGGCTCAGCTCAGGACTGGTTGACATCTACAAATCTGAAGGGCGCAGGTGGTTGGAGGAAGCAGTGAATTGACAGATGTGGCTATGAAAGACTCCGTTGAAAACCACTCCGTGTTTCCCCCAAGTACTTGCAAAAGAATCATCAAGGAAGGTACAAGGGACTTGCACTGGTACCCTAAACATTTGGCAGAACCAGAGTCCACTTAGCTGAAGTGGACTTTCTGAATTTCAGAGCCTAGGCTTGGAAAAGCAGAAAATCAGACAAAGGGAATTAGAACTTCCTTTTCTCTATAGGTTCCTATGGCACCCTCGATACACACCTCTTCTGCTTGTGCCCTTCCACCTGGAATATGCGAAGGGCCTGTCCCGCAGGTTTGTTAGAACAACATCAGCATTTGAACTCTTTGTCAGCAGTAGGTTTTCCCACATTCACTTCATTTTAAACAAGTATTTATCTATAGACCGAGAGCTTATTTATAGTTCCTAGTGTGAACGTAAATGGAAACCACAGAGCCTGCAGTGGCCTCACATGCTGTGCCTCTGCATTTGAGCTGTGTGCATGCAAAGCTGAGTGTGGGAGAGGAAAACTTTCCAGTTACGTGTGTGAAAGGTAAGCGTAATGCTTAGCCTCAGCTCCAAACGCAGTGATCCTTTAACTGAGGGATTGCAACCCTGGCCCCATGAAGTCACATGCAAACATGTTTATCTGTGTGAATGTGCATTTCCTGCCAATAGGGCACACAGAAATACTGGAATCTGTGTAAAATGGGATTCACATTATAAATAGATGCAGCGAGTATGTTTTGACATTAAAATTTATTCACTAGAAGATTCTATGTTCTATGTATTATATATAATTCTACATATTCTATTCTGTATGTTAAGTAATTAAACTCATAAAAAATTTCCTCATAATTTTTATTTTTAAAAATTAACATTTTAAATTGACAAATAATGTTATGTACATTGCAGTGGGTTTTTTGAAGCACTCCCAGTAGCTCTCCTGCTCAAAAAAATTTTTGGCCCTTGTATAACCTTATTACAAGCTTTCTTTACAGCATTTATACTGACTGTATTCCTGATAAAAGGCATATGTTGTTTGGGACAGGTAATATTTTCACAAGAAAAAGATTAAACGAATACAGCTTTTCATAGTAACCTTTCTTTCTTCTTTCTTTCTTTCTTTCTTTCTTTCTTTCTTTCTTTCTTTCTTTCTTTCTTTTTTCTTTTTCTTTCTTTCTTTCCTTCCTTCCTCCCTCCCTTCCTTCCTTGCTTGCTTGCTTCCTTGCTTCCTTTTTTTGAGACAGGATCTCACTATGTAGCCCAGGCTGGCCTCGAACCCAAAGTGATCCTCCTGCCTCAGGCATGCACCACCATGCCCAGACCATATTAAGAACATTTCAACCAAACACCTTCCACAGTGGTTTTGTAACCATGTGGAAAATTCCGACACAAACATCAATTTTTTTTTTTGTACCAGGAATATAACATGAGTTTGCACTCCCCCGGCAGGCACTGTGCCACTGAGCCATATCTCTGGCCCTGAAACTTATGAACTTGATGTTTCTGCCTTGCTAGGAGATTGCTGGGTGGGTCACCAGATGCATTGGTCTCTTTCTCCACACAGAATCCCTTTACTCTTTGATATTGTCTCTGTTTAGGGTCTGCGATAGATGACTGGTACATGTTAGAGGATTACCTCCCATTTATGGTGAAAAAAATGAAGCCTCCAAGTTACAGACTCAAGGTCACAGAGGATTCAGGGAGAGAACCAGGATTCAAAGCACTGCTTTTATGTTTTGGGTCCACATTTCTCTCTCTAAAAAATGCTACAACTTGTACATAGTTTGCTGCCACCACGAAACCCTCTCCTGAGCCTGAGTAAATCTCAGCCAAAGAGAACATGCAGGTTTCCATGTGAAAGAAATTTACTAAAAATTAGAAGGTATCAGAAATCTCAGAAAACCTGTTTTGACTCATTGGACTTTCAGTCACTGGATTTATTATCATTAATCACTTAGCACATTTGAAGTAGAGCACAAAATAGTAATGTTTTACTGGTTGGCCCAACAAGTCTTTTGCTATTTTAACATCCCTAAAATTAGCAAAGTGGTGATTATGAGTTACATGCAACAGCAGTGACACAGGTGCAACTGTTTACTAACTGCTCTTGGTGTCTCCCCATTTGTGGCTTTAATATTTTCATACTGTTTTATTGGCACCTGTTTCTATGAGTTATATTGATAACTAAAAATATTCCTGTTAGGTTTGTCTCAAAGTGTGATGTTTAGGGCAGAGATTTGCAAAATCGTTTTTTGTAAAAGGGCCAAAACATAAATATTTTTGGCTTCACAGGGCCTATTGAACTACCACAGTGGAGCAACCATACAGAACATGTAAGTAAATGAGTGTTCCTGTGTTCCAATCAAATTTTATTTACATACACAGGTGGTGGGCCTGATTTGGTCAGTGGCCCATTGTTTGCTGGCCCTTAGTTGAGGGAGTAAACATAATTATGGGAATATTAAAGGGTGATGGAAAATAATCAAGGCTTATAGAAAGGATTGCTTATTAGAGGAAGGATGGATGTGTACAATATTTCTTCCTTGTGGATATTTAATCATGTGATTCATGTCATATTATTTAACATAGTCATTTATGCTATAGCAAAAGCTCTTCTATATAGTATATGCAAGGAAGACTGAATTAGAAGTTAGTAAATCAGCATCTGAATAAGATTCTGCCTATAACTGTAATGTATCATTGGGTAAATTATTCTCTCTGAACCAAAAATCTCCAAAGGTCTTTCTGTTTTCTCATCCTCTGATGCTATGACAAATATTAAGATTTATAGAGAAGGTGTTACAATTGATACATTGTGTCAAGTTGAGAAGTTTAGAAATTTAACTAAGAGACTCAGCAGGGAGCCAGGATCCTTACTTTGTAAATACCCTCATCCTATGCAAGAGGAAGGCATGGAGATGGTATGAGTGCTAGTCCTGCCCTGGGGAGGAGGTAGCCTGCTTACAGTATAAGGAAGAAGAAGAGGCTGTTCGCTCTCTTTTTTGGTTCTTGATGCTTTTTTGCTGCCTTCTGCCACCTTGAAGTGTTTCCCCAGTGCTATGCCACCCTGCCTTGGAGCCAGCTGATTATGGTCTGAAACCTCCACAAACTGTGGGCTAAATAAATCTTTCCTTCCTTAATTTTGGGTGCTGGATATTTTGTCTCAGCAATGATAGAAAAGTAACCAAAACAGAGGGTCAGTATTTGAATGCTTGCCTGACATGCATGAAGCCCTGGGTTTGATATCCAGCACTGCCAAAAAATTATGGACAGAAATACAAAGTAAACAAGCAAACAAAGAAGTATTAAAATTATATATGAAACAAACTGGAACCATTTGACTCAGCACACATAATTAACCAAGCCATGGGGACCAGTAAGACAAAAGACACCGTGTAAAGCACATTCTTTAGGCATAAGGAGTAAAGGGAATGTCACATTCCCGTGGGGATTGAGGCTGAGGTGGAAAGTCACTGTCACATATGAATTCTCTCTCAGGGCATACTTAATGTGATGAATAAACTGCCACATAACCTCAGAGGACAGGGGGAGATTAAGACAAGAGGATTACAGGTTTGAGTCCAGCGTAGGTCATTTAGTGATTCAGCAAGATCCTGTCTCAAAATAAAAGATTAAAAAAGGGCTGGGAATAGATTGCAAAGGCATTGGGTTCAATTCTCAGCACTACAATACAAAAACAAAACAAAACCCCCAAAATAACAACAAGAACGAAAGCCAGTCAGAAGCGTAGACTCTTTTGTGGTGCACACTGCTAAAGGGGACCAGGGAGCCCTTCCTACCACAGAGTCCTTCCAGTGCCACTTTGAATCAGATGGTCACTCTTTTTTTGGACAGTGGTCTTCAGAATTATTTGCTTGGTATTTGGATGGCAGATGTTGAGCAAGATCTGGTTGGCACTGTGGTTTGCATGCCATGCTCTACTGGCACCCTGGAGAATAAGCTGAAGAGCTCTGTGACCCAGCTCTGCTTCAGCCAGAGCCCCACCCCCTACTTTTTCTGCTGGTGCCACACAAAGGCATTCCATTCACTTCACTGTAAATGGGAAAACTGAGTCTCAAAAGGGGCCACGCGTGGCCCTGGCTGTTGTTGAGAAGAGGAGATTCTGCTAGGCATGAGGAGTTCATATTCGTCTTCTGGGCAAGGTGGATGCTTCAGGGGGGAAGGCACACGGAGAAGTGAGTACTCTGTCTCGGTGCCTCCCAAAGACTCTCTGGGCCTGTTAGCCTCGCAAGAGATGTTCTCATAAAATTCTCCGATGACCTCCTCCTCAGTGGAGTTCCCTGATGGTCTCTTCCTGAGGGCTGTATGATTGATAAGGATGTAGCACACCTCATCCATATAGGTCTGGCTACCATTGTCCTGCTGACCAAAAGAGAACATCATCAAGCCTCTCCTTATACTTCAGTCTCAACAGGGGCCTGACTCTGTGCAAAGCCTGTCTCTCTCAGGACCATGTCCTTTCACCTCTTGCCCATTTTTCTTAAATTACACCTACTCCAATCACTAGAACCTTTGGTCAAAGCACTCATATTGCCCAGAATATACACCTTCTCAAGTGTCTTAAGTGTGTCCTTTCCACCCATGTTCCAGAGTGACCCCTATTACCCCATATAATTCCCAGAGTCTCAGAGCTCTTGGGCAACCCATTCATTTTTTGTACTGAGAATCAAACTCAGGACCTCCTGCTTGCAAGGCAGACACTGTGCAACTGAGCTATATCCCTGGTGTCCCATTCTGATAAGAGAGAACAATGTAATGGCATCTTAATTACCTCATTACAAAGACTATTACTCAAGGAAGTCTCACTCAAGGTAGACTCGAATGAAAAGCAAAGACAGCCAGTACAAAAAGCATGGATTTTGGAGAAAGACTTGGTTTTGAATCTTGGCTTTGCCATCTTTTAGCTGTCTAGCTTTGGAGAATATTGTCTGTAAATGAAGGGGAGATAATAGGAGAATGTTGTGGGGTTGTTATGACGGTTATATGAGATGATGCCTGCAAAGCACTTAGCACGTTGCTTATCATGTACAAAATGCAGACCAAATATTAACTTCTTCACGACTCTGGCGTCTAATGTCTTTCTTCTACGCTGAGGTCAGAAGGGGTCTCATTACCTTGTTGGGAGACGAAGTCATTCCTTTTTCTGCAGAAAGAAATATACTCAATGAATTTCCGGTCATTCAGAGCTTTGAGGGGTGAGAGGACTGGACTATAAGCAATCAGAGAACCAAGAAACAGCTGTGGTAGCCCTTTCTAGGCTCTATCTACAGAATATCCCCAGGGCGGGTGCACACAGGACCATCTAAACAAGAAACAGCCAGAGGTTGCTCAGAGTGAGAGGCCAACTGGAAGGTGACATATTTGGTGAAGTGTTGGACAGGAAATCACACTCATTCCCTCTCACCTTCATCTCTCTTTCATTACTGTACAAAGTTTTGGCATCAGAAACAATCCTGTCCTCTGCTGACTGGTGTGGGAGGCAGGCAGGGGCCATGAGAAATCACAATACAGAGAGCAGGGTGCTGTTTCTACCACAGCCAACAAAGGATGGTGACAGACTGGACCCTAGTACTCAAGGACAATTTTACAGAAAGGGAAGCTGACCATCCCCATTCCTGTAGCTCCTGGAAGACACAAACACGAGCAGACCAATTTTCCCAAAGCCAGATTTCCTTAAACTGGTTCTGGTTACCCAGCAAAGAGGCAAGTGAATGCTTGCCACCCCTTCATAAAAGGGCCAGCTCAATAAGGCATCCTCCATGGAATCTTGTCCAGGCAGAAGATGTATCCAGGTGGTTATGACACCTGGTACAGAGATTTACATTTCTCCCAATTCTCACATTTCCATCCATGACTTCCCTCATTACAATTATAAGAAACGGATGTGAGAGTTTTAGCATTGTGGCTCTGGTTTCTATCATGTTTTCTCCAGTGGAGATCAGAGTGTCTTAGGAACCACTGTTGTTTGGATGAAATGGTTAGGACTAGGAGGGTTAGATTTTTTGTTTATATATCTTTTGTTTCTTTATCTGTGTATATCTTACAGAGATGACTCATAAAACTCAGTGTGTGAATGAATTACACCAGTGATGCTTAACCTTTTAGAGATTTCAATGATACCAACAGCCCACTGAGGCACACTAGCCAAGAGCTATGTCCTCGTCTTTAAGGCAAGGCCAAAATAGTTTTCCTCTTTAGAAATACAGTGGCCTATCTCAGGCTGAACTTTCTTATTATTATTCTCTTCCATTGATGCTACTTACCAACTTGTCCATCTTAGATGCTTCTCATTCCTTAACTTTAACACTCATGAGTCCCCACAGAGTATAGCACCAGCCTCCTTAAAGTGGTTCTCTGCTGTCTACTCTGGCACTTCCTAATACAGATTCTCTGCCAACAACCAAAGTGTTGAACGTTTTTTAATGCAAATCTGATTACACCTGTCTTTTTGTAGAGTTCCTCACTACCTCTGGTCACTCTCAAGGTAAGGATCTAATCCATAAGTGCCCTTCCCCTAACTTGTTTGCATCTTAGGAGGCTTTCTTGATGTTCCTTAGAAATCCCATTTGATTCCAACTTTTCTATTTATTCCCCTTCCTTCCATCTACATACCACAGGCACTAAGTCAAGAACCTGAATTTCGATAAGGTGATCCCTGCTTCAGTGAACTCATCACCTAGTGGGGGAAACAGACCTATAGGTGGGCAAATTGAAGCCAAATGTTGTAGGTATTATAGGAGAAATGTGATGGAGCAGCGATGACTTACTTTCCTTTTGGGAATCTCGGCTGACTTTAAAAATACATATTCTTTTCCTGTTTAAAAAAGGAGAAAAGTAACTTAGTTATTACAATATTCAGAAAATGTCAAATAAAATTAGACTGACCTATGTAACAATCTTTAATTTCTTAAAATTATATGTCTTTCAAAATACGTCATTCAACGTACAACGTTTAGAAGATAACAAAGAAGAAAAATAAAGATAAGAACAAGTAGGAAGCCTCCTACCTCCTTCTTTTAGAAATTCTAATATAGAATTCTTCTATAGAATTATAGAAGGACAGCTATGGTGCTATTATAGGTTACCTTTTGGAGAACCTTCTCTGATTACCTACCAGTTTATTTTATACCATGAGAGGGCAGGAGCCAGAATTATTGTCAAGTCTAAACTATAATCTCCAAAACAAAAGCACACCATGCATTAGAACACACAACATAGAAGATTCCCTGGATAAATGGAATGTATATGTGATGGAAACTAATTATCATCTCAGGAGACAGGGCAAATTTGTTACAGAAGGACTGCCATAGGCTCTGGTTTGCTCACTCTGGTTAATGTCATTATCAATCACTTAGCAATCGTGAGTTATTCTTAAAATTCTCCTTACTCTCAAAGTTAGCTCAGTTTGGACAATAAATTAAATTATATTGTCCTCTTGACTTTACAATCTCAGTGCAAGGGACAGAAACTTTTTTCGTATATGATAATCCTAGATTTGCGGTGTGAAAAAGTATATTAGTAGCCAGTTTCGTTTTTACATAAGGCTTACCATTCAAGGAGCGTGTGCAGCCCATGGAACGGCCGTTCCTGTTTTTCACCAAACTTGGAGGATTGCTTCCCTGAGTGGCTGTTAGGAGACTGCATCTGGGCTTAGTGCCAGGCTCTCCGTGTAGCCAAAAATGGCAGGGAGTTTACAGGTAACTTACAGCGAATACCACATTGAAACCACACTTGGGGAAGTAACTCCTAAGAGCAGCTCTCAACTTACCACGGGAAGCAGAAACATCTTTTGATAATATGGTGATCCCCGCATCTGAAAAACCCATGAAAGATGACACAAAGTCACAAGACTGGTTTCCGGAGCTTTGCTAAGGTGGCTCCCATCCCATCACCACTTCTTGGGAAAAACCTTTTGTTTCCTCAAGCAAGCCTTCATTGCAGGTGACCCAGATGTGTCAATTCCTAGTCAGGGTGAATAAAAACTTTTCTGTTGTATTTTAAGCAAAAGGGAAAGGTTTTCTCATTGCCAGTTCTAATGATTTATGTGGCTTCTTTGTGATGAAGACCACATAAGAAGTATCTTCAGGAAATCAAGGCATAAGCATATAGACATTTTAGGGATCATTTTGTTCAGGTCTGGGATAGACAGCATTTTTGTAGGATTTCACTGAGATCTGACTTGGCTCTTTTTCCTTTCTGTTGTAGTTGTGTGCTCACTTCACGAAACTGAGAGCATCTGTCTTATTCATCATAGCATGTCTCACCAGTAGATGCTAGAAGGTAATATATAAAGTGTTTCCAATAAATATTTGATGAAATAAGAATAAGGAAGATAATGAATGATGAAAATATGAATGAGTAGCCAAAAATAGAGCAACTGTAGCTGGAATAGGAGGCCATCCGATCTATCACTTCCACTCTAATGTATAACTATATATGAAAACTTTTATGTAATTTATGATAGATGGGCTTAGGGTTTCCCTGCAGTCAGACATGTAGGTTAAATTCTAAGCATCATTCATGGAATCTTTCTAAATCCAAGGCATAATCAACTACCTATATGGGTGAATGTTAAAATTCTTTAGAAAGTACTACATGTACTGGTTACAGTGGAAAAGTATTTGTAAAATACCATCTAAAAATGTCTTCCCCAGTGAGCTTTTCCCTGGAGTTCTCTAAATAGGGGTAGTGGTGGCTAATGGCACTGTGACCATGACTGCGGCCAACAGCTTGGCTGAGTGTCCTGACTGCATCCAAAGTCTTTGCACCATCAGAGACTTCAGTGCTGAAGGGTGTGGTTAGAGTTCTTCCACTTCTTCAGGCTGCCTTCACTGCTCTTTAAACCATTTGTTTTTCATCTCCTGCTGCTGTTGCTACAAATGTCATAAGGCAACTCCTGAATCAAAGCAATGCTAAGAAATCAGGTTCATGAGGGGATAAGAGAGTGAGATGGAAGAAATGGTAGATACTGCATTACTGGATTCATATCTCTAAACCCCATGAGGTACAGTTTCTTAATTCACAGAATCCTCAGCTTGCACTGAAGAAATGCAGCCTGCTGAGGGATTGCTGGGTCTTTAGCTCCTAATAGGTCTTTGGCTCAGTAACTGCTTTTTAGCTCCATGTTTCGAAGCCTTAGAAGGGTTGATCATGCTTTTCTGGCTCTTCTATGCTTGGCATTTTGGATTATCAGATTCAAAGGCATCTCTTGAGTGTCCTGCTGCCAACTAAAATTCAACATGTGGGAAATATGCTCAGAATTTCTCTCCAGAATCCCTACTTCTTTTAAATTTTTCCAATTTTTCTCTTATTCTTGTATATGAACCTGAAATTGCCTTAGCTTTTTCCTTACTACTCTTTCATTTGTTAATACTTGCTCCTAAAGCACACACAACATTCCATTTTATATCAGACCTTCTCTTTATATTGCCATAAGAACAGCCCACTAATTTTCTCTTGGAACAAACATGCACCTCTGATCCTAAATCACTTGTTTCCAAGTGTCCAGGAATCCTCATCAAAACCTTAAGAATGTCAGCATCACAAAGAGAGAGGCCTGGTCCTCTTGCTATCATTATCTATTTTGGTACAGTCGAAGGGCCATACACAAACAGTGGGGGAAGGACACATAAGTAAAGGTACACAAACAATCACCATCTTCCACAGACAACCCAGAGACAGAGAACATGACATGAAGTGAGAGGAAAAAGAATTAAAGAGAATAAATTAGCTCATTGCTTGGGGTGGATTTCTGCATAATCATCTTTTCATTTACTGGAAGTTGAGGGGTATGAAGAAAAAAGAAACTAACAATTAAACAACTAAACACTGCTTATTATAAGCCAGTCATTTTATGTGTTACATTGCTTTTAATTTCAGAATAAATCTGTGAGGTTGATATTATCATCCTATTATTTATCAATAAAGAAACTAAATCCAAAGCATTGGGCAACTTCTCTGAGGGTCCACAACTGGTGAGGGTAGAGTAGGTTTTATTTAGGCGGATTTCTTGCTTTGAAATCTGACCTTTTCTCATGAAGAAATTGGTGCCCTTTTAGCCTATGGGGGCAGTTTTCCTGGCTTTCCTAACATATGTCATCTAGAGAGACATGGGGAGAGGTGTTGATTGGATGACAACTGTGTGAAAGGCATGAAGTGGAAAATCAGGTCCCAGTCAATATAAGACTTCCAAATAGATTTAGGGACATATTCTAAATTAGCAAGGGGATGCTAGTCCAACTGATCAACTATTTGGGAAAAAAACTGACACCAGATAGTGAATGTATAGGGATAAATGTATAACAATAAAACCTCACAAAATATATTTGTGTAAATTTGTCTTATGTTGGGAAGGGGAAAAGATAGTAAGCATAAATGCAATGGTAGAAATCCAAGAGTCTTCTAGATTAGGTTCAACTGTCTTTAAAATGTAATAAGCATAAAATTGTAAAAGTGTAGATGGCATAAGACACACAGACTAGAAAATACGTTTTTTTGCAATTTTTATGAGAAAGGCTAATTGTTTCAAAGTATAAACCGACAAACCAAAATCCAAAACAAAAATGGGAGAAAAGGCATTACTGACTCTTACTGATGAAGAAGTATAAATGACTGAATATAGATAATGAATCTAGTATAAGTACACTATGATTACCAATTTACCTCATTTTCAGGCTTTTGTACTTTCCAATTATATTTACAATGAAAACACATTAATGTTACAATACTTCACCTCCACACCAAAGCAAAATTCTGTATGTGGTATCAGTCAGTACTTTCTTAGTCACATTATGTCTGTCTTTTGTTTTATCTCTCTCCTGAGAACAGTTATTTCCTTATATTCCCAACCATTCATCTAATCCCAGAAACAATCTCAGGATCCAGGAATTCAAGAAAGGGTGAAAAACAAGAGGTTGGCCTGGCATGGTGGCACATGCCTATAATCCCAACACTCAGGAGGCTAAAGTAGAAGGGTCACTGAGAGTTCAAGTTCAGCCTGGGCTACAAAGTGAGTTCAAGCCCAGCCTGAACTGCACAGTGAGACCGTCTCAAAAAGAAAAAAAAAATCTTACATTTGGAGATCTCACAATTTCTTATCTTATAGAAGAATTCACTTCTACAAAGATCTAGGGAGAACTCTCAGACAAAACTCTCAGGAAGGGACTTTTCTCTAAGTGGTATTTTGGGTCACCTTCTGTTTTTGTTCCATTTTCCAGTGCCATGATCTGAGACCTGGGACACCGAATGTAATCCTCTAAAGACTCCCAGACCAACTCTCTCTCCCTAGACCACCTCACTTTATACCTTAAATAGTCCCCTGTTTTTGGTAGTACTCATCCTCACAATAGTGGCTTTAATGTTAATGAAGATCATGATTTTAAAAAATAAAAACAAGAATGTCTTCTAGTTACTGAACGTTTCTGTGTATCAGGCATTGTGATCTCACCATACATGCTAGAGCACTCATGCTAGAGTATTATCCCATTCAAAATGAAGAAACTGAACTCTGGAAAAGTTAAGCTAAGTTCTCTACCTTTATAGATGAACTCTGCTTATATCCTTTAAGGACTGTGGAGTGTACACTAAAGAAGCCTCATGGTATCAGGAAACATGCTTTTTATTTTTAACTTAAGACAGTTAAAAGGGTAGGTATCTTTGAGCTCTTTCTGGAGCCTTAGGGCTTGGCAGAACCTTCCCTTGCAGGCCCTTGGAAAGTTGTTTCATTTCTTAGATAGTTGCTTATTATAGGGTCCTCCCTTGATGAAGATCAATCAAGGTAAATGCTTTGATCCTGGGCAGGAAGGCAAAATTTATAAGAAAATTTAAAAGGTATCTGGCATATAGCAGGCACTGAATACTGACCCAATTTCCTTCACTCACAAGCAGCCTTCTTTTTTTCCTCTCATTGCCCTATTCCCTCTTCCCTGCTTTATGGCAGAGAGTGTGAACTTACCTATTTTTCCTCTGGAGATCGTTCCCCATGCTTTACTCCTCTCAGCACCTTCTCTCAGTCCTGGTCCCTTTACCACTTTTACCACTTCCTCCTCTCAGGCCTTGCACTCCACAGAGTGACTCCTGAGCTGAGGTGCTGTGTGGTTCCGGCCAATTGAGCAGAGAACAGAAAGGAGAAGGGTGTATGCAGAGGGGGGGAGTTAAAGGTGCACACACAGAGAAGGTCCTTAAATGTCAAAGCCTGGATCATTCACCATAACCACAAGCTGCTGGTCAATGAGTTCTGTGAGCCTTTGTGGGAAACTCAAATCGGCAATTATAGCTGGGCTGGCTGTGGAGGTTTTTCACTTAAAATACCTACATTTATTAAATTAGTTTGTCTTAGAAAAGCCACAGAGTGAAACTTTATTTAAAAGAGAAAAGATTAAAGCAAAGAATTAAGCCACAGGCTACTAAAAAAATGCTGTATACAAAAGACTGTAAAACTCACTCATGAGAAAACAAGCATATTATGGTAAATTAAGTATAATATTCAAACAGGTTTTATTTAGCTTATAGTTTTTAGATTTTCGGTCTATACTCAGCTGGCTCCAAGGCAAGGTGGCATGCCTAAGGGGCAAACTTCCTGGCAGTGCAAGCCACAAGACTGAAAAGGGGAAAGGAAAGGAGCACAGAAAGAAGACATTTTCTGCTCCTTATAGTGTATGTAGGCCACACTCACTTGAGTGTAGCTCTCACACCCATAATCCCAAAAGTGGACCATGAGTCATTTACAAACTCTAGAAGCCTGCCTCCATGACTGCATGAGGCTTTGTGGGGACTTCCAGACTCAAACTATAACACTGCCATATTGGTTTCCTAAAAGACTATATCATTTTGTGTTGTCAATACCAGTGCATAGGGTTTACATTCATAACTCAGTAATTTTTCTTTTTCTTCTCTTTTCTTTTTTTTTTTTTTGTACCAGGAATTGAACTCACAACCTCGTGTTTGCCAGGCAGGCACTTAAGCCACTGAGCTAAATCCCCAGCCCTACATTCATAACTCATTCCTTGTCAGCATTTGGTATTATCAGTTTTATTTTGGTTTTTAACAGTAAACATTTTAATAAATGTGTAAAGGGATTGCATTGTGGTTGAGACCTACATTTTCCTAATGACCATGGCACTGAGAATCTTTTAATACATTTAGCAACCCCATAGTGTCTTTGGCGAAATGTCTGTCATCTTCTAGCCTTTGTATTATTGCTACCTGTTTCCTTGTTATTTTTAAAAAAAACCTTTCCTTTCATGATCACACATTGCAAAACTTGCCTTCAAGTTTTGATAGTCTATGCTTAGTTTCTTTTATGCAGTTTTGTCAACTTTCAACAGAGTTTTTAATTTTGTGGTAATCTCTGAATCTGCTTCAGTATTCTAGATTTTCTTTATATTCTTTATCAAAGGTTTCTCTCCTTTTTTTGTTTTCCTGCCTTCTTCTGTCTGTGTCTTCTTGAGAGGTGCTTAGCATTTCTTTTATTAATCTACTTATATCTTGCTTTACTTGATTTAATATTTCAGTTTTGAGCTTGTCTACAAGGTCCTGAAGATATCTCTTAATGTCCATTGAAGCCATGTCTGATGTTGCATGTTTGCTGTCCTCAGTCTCTTTTGTATTTCCCTCTCCTGGATCAATATTCTCACAGTTTTGGGCTGGGGATTTTTTTGTTGTTGTTGTTGTTGTTTCTTTCTCTTGTAATGTTTTTGGTTTCTTCCATATGAGTATATAGTAAAAGTCCCAGCCCCTTTCCTTGGTGGTTATGTTTCTTCTGAAGCATGCTGGCGAGGGATTTCTGCCCTCTCCTGTTTGCTTTTGGTCATTGAGGTGTAGGCAGGGGCTTGGTATGCTGGCCCCTCCCCTCCGGGCCAGTCAACATTCATGGGCCTTCACTGGGTTAGTGTGTGCTAGGCATTGGGAATCGGTTTGTGATGGCTTATTAGGTCCTGGCCAGGTGCGTGTGACCCAGGCCAAGCAGATCCCACCAATCTGCTCTGAGAAAGGAGCAACCAACTGAAGTCACAGTCATTCCTAGATCAGGCTCCCCCTGCCCAATCCAACATGTCATCCAGTTGGTTGTCCTCCACCCATGGGGGGATTTTTTTTTAATTTTAAAGAGAATAAGACAAAAGAGGACAAAACAAAGTAGATCAGAACAGAACAATATAAGCAACACAGCACTTTACAAGACAACTGAATATTAACAATAGCTATCATAATGTCTCTTTCTTTGCAATAGTTGAGCATGGCTTCAAATACAATAATATCAAACATAACAAAATATTATAGAACCATTCAAAAGAATGAAAGAAATGCAGGGTGTTCTGAACCAAATAACAGAATATGATCAATGGCTACTATTATATCTCATTTTCCATAAAAAAAATTGTTTATACTATCATATATATTAAAATCCTGACAAGACACAACATGATATAACTAATGGTAATAGAAGAATAAAAGCATGGTAGGACTTCAAAGCAAGGCAATATTAAATCAGCAATGGCTGCCATAATGTTTCATTTTCTTCAAAACAGCTGTCCATACCATCACACATAATAAAGTCAAACAAAACAGAATAAAACCATTCCAATTGATGAATGAAGACATTAAAAGGCATCAAAGCCATGTAATGGAGAGTCATGATTACCATAAAATCTTATGTACTCATCAATTCTCACACTAGGGAGACTATATGGTATTTACATATATGAGTTTGGTTTATTTTGCTTGTGAGTATGGTCTCAAGTTGCATCCATTTATTTATAAATATCTCAATGTGATCATTCTTTATAGCTGAGTAGTACTCCATTGTATAAAAATATCACAGCTTTTTTTATCCATTCCTCAGTTGATGGGCACTTAGGTTGTTTCCATGATCTGGCTATTACAAATTGTGCTGCTATAAACATGGGTGCACATATATTACTGTGGCATGATGTTTTCAGTTCTTCTGGGAATATGCCTAGAAGTGGAATAGCTGGGTCAAATGGGACTTCCCAACCCAGCTATTTGAAGAATCTCCAGACTGACCTCCACAGTGGTTGCACCCAGTCTACATTCCCACCAACAGTGCAGAAGAGTTCCTTTTTCCCCACAGCCTCTCCAGCACTTGTTGTTGGCAGCTTTTTTTTTTTTTTAATTCTGGCCATTCTTTCTGGAGTGAGATGGAATCTCAGTGTGGTTTTAATTTGCATTTCTCTAATGACTAATGATGATGAACATTTTTTCATGTATTTATTTGCCATTTGTATTTCTTCATCTGAGAACTATGTATTCATTTTGGATGCCCATTTTTCAATTGGGTCTTTGAATTTAGAGGGTCTGATTTTTTAAAATTCTTTATTAGTTCTAGACAGAAGTCCTTTGTCTGAGGGACAGTTCAGTAAGATTTTTTCCCAGTTTGTGGGTTTTATTTTCACTCTGCTGGAAATCTCTTTCAACATGAAGGAACTCTTTAATAAAATGTGGTCCCAATTATTGACTCTGGGAAGTATTTCCCGTGCAGTTTGATTCTTGTTCATGAATTCTCTACCTACACCTATGTCTTCAAGATTTTTACTTACTTTGTCTTCCAAAATGTTTAGTGTCCCTGTTTTAATATTTAGATGTTTGATCCATTTAGATTTTAGTTTAGTACATGGTGATAGGCATGGGTCTAGTTGTAGCCTTCAGCATATGGAGAGCCAATTTTTCCAGCACCATTTGTTAAAGAGACTATCGTTCTTCCAGCAAACATGTTTAGCCCCTTTACCAAAGATAAGGTGGTTGAGTGTGTTTGTGGTTGTGGTTGTATCTTCCATTCTATTCCATTGATCTTCAGCTCTGTTTTTATTCCAGTACCATGTTGATTTTATGACAGTAGCTTTGCAGTATAACTTCAAGTCAGAGATTATGATGCCTCCTGCATTGCCTTTGCTGCTTAGAATTGCCTTTGCTGTTCTAGGTCTCTTCTGGTTCCAGATGAATTTTAGCAGTGATTTCTCTAGATCTATGAGGTATGTTAGTGGTATTTTGATTGGGGTTGCATTGAATCTGTACAACAATTTTGGAAGAATGGCCATTTTCACAATATTTATTCCTCCTATCCATGAACAAGAGATGTCTTTCCATTTTCCTCTTCAATTTTCTTTTTCAGGGTATTATAATTTTCCATGTATGGCTCTTTTACTTCTTTTGGGAGATTAATTCCTAAATATTTCATTTTTTTGGATGCTAGTGTGAAGGGTATAGCTTCTCTGATTTCTCTCTGAGTGATTTTTTTGTTAGTGTATAGAAATGCTACTGATTTTTGAGTATTGACTTTGTATCCAGCTACCTTGCTGAATTTATTTATTATATCTAGGAGTCTTTCAATGGAATTTTGGGGGGTCTTCTATGTAGACTATCACATTGTCTGCAAATAATGATAATTTAACTTCCTCTTTTTCCTATCTTTACTCATTTTATTTTTCTCCCTTGTCTAATTGCTCTGGCTAGTATTTCCAGTACTATGTTGAATAGGAGCAGTGATAAAGGACATCCTTTTCTTATACCTGATTTTAAGGTAAAGGCTTTCAGTTTTTGGTCATTTAATAGGATGCTGGCTGTTGGTTTGTCATAGATGGCCTTTCTCATATTGAGATAAAGACCATCTATTCCAATTCTCTGTAAGGTTCTTATCATGAATGAGTGTTGGACCTTATCAAAAGCTTTTTCTGCATCTATAGAGATGATCATGTGATTCTTACTTTTTGCTCTGTTGATACAGTGGATTACATTTATTGATTTACATATATTGAACCATCCCTGCATTCCTGGGATGAATCCCACTTGGTTGTGGTGTATAATCTTGATGACTTGATGCATCCTGTTTGCTAATATTTTATAAAGAATTTTTGCATCTATGTTTATTAGAAAGATTGGCCTATAGTTCTCTTTTTTAGCTGTGTCTTTCTCAAGTTTTGGTACTAGAGTAATATTTGCTTCCAGGAATGACTTAGGAGGAATTGCTCCCTTTTCAGTTTCATTGAAGAGTTTGAGGAGTGTTAGCATTAAGTCTTCTTTGTATTTCTTGTAGAATTCCACAGTGAATCCATCTGGGCCTGCGCTTTTCTTTGTTGGTAAAGACTTAATTACATTTTCAATTTCATTAAAAGAAATTGAGTTATTCAGCTGTTTTAAGTCTTCTTGACCCTACTTTTGTAGTTCATATGTTTCTCAGAATCTGTCCATTTCTTCTGTGTTATGGAACCTATCAGAGTAGAGGTTTTTCGAAATAGGTGTTGATGATCTTCAACAAGATGTTCAAGATCTTCAACAACACTCAACAAGGTGTTGAGTCCGTAGTGATTTCACCTTTTTCATTCTTTATTGCATGAATTTGAGCTTTTTCTTTCCTTTTAAAAATAAGGTTGGTTAGGGCCTTATCAATCTTATTTATTCTTTCAAAGAACCAACTCTGATTTATTGATCCTTTGTATTGTTTTCTTAGTCTCTATTGCATTAATTTCTGCTCTGATCTTTATAATTTCCTCCCTTTTTTGGTTTTGGCCTTGGCTTCTCTTCTTTTACTAGATTTTTGAGATGTAGCATCAAGTTGTTTACTTGTGTTTGTTGTGTCTTCCTGATGTGGGAACTCATTGCAATAAATTTTCCTCTGAGGACTGCTTTCATTGCATCCTACAGATTCTGGTAAGTTGTATTTTTATTTTTGTTGGATTGTAGATATTGTTTAATTTCTTCTTTAATTTCTTCTGTGACCCACTGATTGCTCAAGAGTGTATTATTAAGTTTCCAAGAGTTTGTGGGGTTTTTTCAGTTGCTTTTGTTACTAATTCCTAGTTTAATGGCACTATGATCTGATAACATGCATGGGAAAATTTCAATTCTTTTGCATAATTAAATATGTTCTGTTGTCTAGTATATGGTCTATTTTACAGAATTTCCTATGTACTGCTGAGAAGCATGTATATTCTGATGTTGTTGGATGGGACACTCTGTATATGTCTATCAAGTCCATTTGTTCACAGGTGTGACTCAGTTCTGTTATTTCTTTACTGATTTTCTGTCTAGTTGATTTGTCCCTTTGCATCAAAGGCATGTTAAGATATCCTATTATAATTGTGTTATTGCTTATCTGATTTTTCATTTCTGTTAATACTTGCTTTGTGTAGCTGGGTGCTCTGGAATTATGTGTATATATATATTTAATATTGTTATCTCTTTCTCTTGAAGTTTTCCCCTAACTAGCATGTAGTGACCTTCTTTATCTCTTCCAATCCTTCTTTGGTTAAGTTCACATCGTCTACAAACAGAATAGCTGCCCCCACTTTTTTTGGTTTCCTGTTTCATAAAGTATTGTTTTCCCACCTTTGAATTTCAGTCTATGAGTTCCTTTTGGGTTAGATGGGTTTCTTGTAGATAGCATATGGTTGGATGTTGTTTCTTGATCCATTCTGCCAGTCTGTTTATTTTGATTGGTGAATTAAAGCCATTTACACTAATGGTTATAACTCATATATTGGTTTATTGTTGACATGTTATCTTTCTGCTGTTGTATCTTTACCTTTCCATTCTGTTTAATTGTCTGCCTTGCTTAGTGTTTTTTTCCTATGTGTATCTAGAATGTCTTTCAGTATTCTTTGTAGGGTTGCTTTGGTGGTCATGAAGTTCTTCAGCTGTTCTTTGTCATGTAAGTATGTTATTTCTCCATCCATTTTGAAGGACAGTTTTGCAGGGTACATCAGTCTGGATTGGAAGTTGTTTTCCTTTAGGATCTGAAATACTTCACTCCATGCTCTTCTTGACTTCATTGTTTGTGTTGAGAAATCTGCTGTGATTCTGATAGGTTTTCCTTTATAGGTGATCTGTCTTTTCTGTCTAACAGCTTTTAGTATTCTGTTCTGTTGGATTTCTGGGATGGTAATTATTATATGTCTGGGTGTCATTTTATTTTGGTTATGGCTATTTGGAGTTTTATATCCTTCACTAATCCATATGTCAGTTTCCATTCTCATGTTTTATGAAATTTTGAGCTATTACTTCTGTAAATAGCCTCTTGATATCATTTGGGCTGTCTCCTTCTTTTTCATTTATCCCTATTAATCTTATGTTAATTTTCTTTGCATCATCTTGTAGCTGTTGAATTTTTATTTCCTGATTCTTGTTATTTTTAAAAGATCTTTCCTGTTCACTAGCTGGGATCTTATCTTTGAGGTCTGAAGTTCTATCTTCAGTTTTGTTGAGGTGTTGTTGACAACTTTCAATAGAATTTTTGATTTCCTGTATATATCTTTGAATCTGCTTCATGCATTCTGTTTGTTTCTTATAGTATTCATTCAGGGATTCTATCTGTTTTCTTTGTTCCTCTAATTTTTTAGCTGTGTCTTCACTAGATGTGTTCAGTGTTTCTTTCACTGCTTTTATCATTTCTTCTTTTACCTGGGCAATTATTTCTGACTTAGCTGACTAAGCTTCTCCATAAGCTTTCCTGAGTTGCATCTTTATTTCAGTTGATATCATTTCAGTCACTTAAGGTGTATGACTTCTATTTTCTTCTATGTACATGGCTTCTGGACTTTCTTGGGATGGGCTGGAGGTTTAAGATTGCCTTTTGGTCTTTTGTTTTAGCATTGTCCTATATTTCTTTGCTTTGAGTGGTGTTCCAAAGCTTCCCTGGGTATGTTGGAAATCACCTCCTGTGCCCTCATTTCCTGGGACTGAATGAAGGTCCCTCAGCTTGGCCTAGTCAGGCCTGCAGGACCTTCCAAGCCCAGTCCAATGTTTCAGGGAGTTGGACGGGAACTCAACTGCTGTGAACATTGGTCTCAAAGTCTCCCCAGGCCAGCATCACAGGGCTAAGAGTCCCTGTGCACGGTCTCAGCCTCCAGAACGGAAAGCTTGATGCACTGAGGCCCTCAGAACCTCCAGGGCCCAGTCCAGTGTCCTAGGGAGCTGGATAGGAACTCAATCACTGGGAGTGCAGGTTTCAAACTCTCCCCGGGCGAGCCTTGGAGCACTGGGACTCACCTCACATGGACCTTCTTCCCCCACAGGTTCTTGGCTCCTGAATCGAAAGATGGAAGCTGGGCATCGTGTACTGCATCCTGCAGAACCTCCGGGGCTCAGACCTGTGTCCTAGGGAGCTGGATCCGAACTCAATCGTTCGGAGTGCAGGTCTCAACCCCCCTCCCCGGGCCAGTGACACAGGGCTGAGAGTCCCCCTGCATGGTCTCAGCCTCCTTAACTGAAAGAAGGCCGCTGGGCATGGTGCACTGAGGCCCACAGAACCCCTGGGGCCCAGTCCAGTGTCCTAGGGAGCTGAATAGGAAGTTAATCGCTGGGAGTGCAGGTCTCAAACTCTCCCTGGGTCAGCCCTGGGGAACTGGGACTCACCTCACGCAGACCTTCCTGTGTGTGTGGGGGATTTTATTCCCAGAACTCACTGTGGGGTCCCTCGCCAGCTCCATTCTCCATTGGGCTCACCTACCTCCATCTTCAGTGCGACAGGCCAGTCAAAGCAGTGTGATTTTGTGTGCTCCAGGGGGTCATGTGAGTCATGAGTTCAGGCTGCTCCAGCTGGTCATGGCTCCGGCAGGTTGGGGCCCTGGCGGGCAGAGGCTCAGGTGGGTAGCAGCCCTAGCAGGTGCCAGTGCCAGCTGTGCAAGTCACAAGTTCGGACTGCTCCTGCGGGTCACGGCTCTGTGAGTCGCGAGATCAGGCTGCTTTGGCCAGTTGCAATGGTGCAAATTCAGGCGGCTGGAGAGTGCTGTGGCTGCAAATCTCAGCTTCTGCAATTGTAGCCCCGGGAATGCATGTTTGACCAGCTGTGTTGCCTTTCGTTTCTTCTTGGGTCGAGAGGATCCATTTCCCTCTGTCCAGACCTCTCCATGGCATTTTATTCTGGCATGAGTTATCTCTCTCAGAGAGGCTGAGTATCTGAATCCCCAAAGGGATTCTTTGTCTAGAAACTTCTATACCAAAAAATGACCAGGGCTCATACCACTCTCAGTCAAGCTAAAGGATTAAATCAAGTGTACTTAAACTTGAAGTAGACCTATGAGGAGTTGAGAATGTGCAAGCATATGTCTGCAGGTGCCTTTGTGGGGTGTATCTATCTAAGTGGCTTATTAAAATTCAATGGGAAAAGAAAAAATATTTTCTAGATAGGTAGGCGCATAAGTTGTCATGGAGACCATCTATCACTTTGTTAATCATCTTCCTGTTATTTAATTCCACCTAGTTTTCATTAACTGTTGACTTCAGGGTCCTACTTATTTGACCAAGACCTGGTCATTCTGACTCTATCTTAGACTGAGTGCCTCTCTTGCTAGCTTCTATCTTCTACCTAACTTGCCTATCTATAATACTAGCTTTATTAAATTTTCATTAATCCCTCAGGTAATTATGGAAGACATCAAGGAGGCAGATTTTCTAAATTATAAATATTTGAAATTTATGAAAACCCTTTTATCAGTAGATTAGAACACTGAAGAGAGAAAATTCTTCACAAAACATATTAAATATTAGAGGTATATATAGTATACTACATACAGATATGAGGAATCTAAGTGTATCTTTTTCTATTTCTCCCATTATTCTCTTTTAAAACCACTTCCTTTCCTAAGCAGGATAGTTACAATAAATACTTATGAATGTCTTATATGAATAGAAAATTTGGGAAAATAACTGATTGCCATTTGTGTGTGAAGAAACTGTGTGTGTGTGTGTGTGTGTGTGTGTGTAAGGAAGGTGGAGCAGGGTAGTGAAGTCTCAGTTCCTACTGTTTCATACAGAGAAAAAGAGCAGGGAGCCCAAACTTCTCAACCCGTCAAGATGAGACGAGAGGCACAGGGGTGCTCAACCAGTCCTCGATTTGGATAGGAGAGAATTAAGATATTTCAGATCCGGGGTTGTGTCAGCTTGAGTGGACATCTTGGATGCTGCCCCTTGTGTGGCTCAACCTGTTCCAATGTCAACCACAGGCTTCTTTGCACCCAGAGTCAACAGAGCAGCAGTGAGGGTTAGAAGGCAATCGGTCCATTGTAATTGAAGGCTAGGCTAGGTGTTACTTCCTAACTCAAACTTCAGTTTTATTTCAACCACTAGGTGGAGAAGTAGAGCTTTGGAAATGTTAGCTAAGGCTCATCAAATTTCTTGACTTTGCTAAGTAGCCAAAAGAGCAGGGTAGTTATTACAGTCATTTATTACTGTGAAACAAACTCTAAGCTAAATAAATACACAGTACAAATGAAAGCATAGCAACACATACTCACATACAGGAGCTCACATGACAAACCTTTAAATCACAGGTTCTCTATTCTCATTAGTGTTTGTGTCTAACACATATGAGAAAACATGTGAATTGAGCTAGAAGTGAAAACCTGGCCATCTGTAAGCAGATGATGGAAAAGTGAAAGGAAGCTGGAGTTGAGATCATTAAATTTACTTTCCTATTTTTGGCAATATTGTAGAAAACTAATGACCTATGTTTTGTCAGACCTTTAAAATCATAGGATAACATAATCATAATAACCATTTGTTAAGAGTTTTCTAATTATCCAGGCATTCTGTGGATTGATTTGGATGCTTTTTTTTTTGTAGCGGGGACCCAACTCATGACCTTGCACTTGCGAGGCAGGCACTTACGCTGCTGAGCTAAATCCCGGGCCCTGGATGCAATTTTTGATTTTTTCATTTAATTCTGTAGGATAAATACAATTTCTTCTCTTTTGTAGATGACAGTATATGATCCTTAGAAGTCATAGATTTCTATCCCAATACTACGAGAAAGCACTAAGATATAAGTTCAAATAGGATGTTAACTATGTCTATTCATTGTTCTATTTAATAAGCATTTGTTGAAAGACCAAGGTGGCTTTGAACTCACTGGTCAGTCAAAAGCAGTATGTTTGCATGTTTGAAGTGTGTTATTGCCTCCCATTCTTATGTGGT
>PVJX010021533.1:0-31756 GCA_004027295.1 Dolichotis patagonum | reverse complement strand
GTAATTCTTTCACTCTATGCATGGCTTTATACTATTGTGTTATGTTTGATATTATTGTATTTGAAACTATGCTCAACTATAGCAGAGTAAGAGATATGGTGTTAGCTACTGTTGATGTCCATTTGACTTAATGTAAAGTACTGTGTTGCCTATGTTGTCCTGTTCTGATCTGCTCTGTACTGCCCCCTTTTGTTTTATTCTCTTTCAAATAAAAATTAAAAAAAAAAATGTCAAGTCTCCGAGCAGTTCTTTAAGAAAGTGCTGAGCAGGACGTATGTACTTGCTTTCTTACATATTCTTTTCCTGTACTTAAATAATATGCAGGTTATTTTAGCGGCTACAAAATTCATTCATGTCAGAGCTGCCCTATTTGTCTCAGCCAGTACCATGGTGATCTATGTACACTGGGAAGACCAGTGGTTAGATCAGTGTTACAATTATTTGCTTAATCACAATTACTTAATTACTTCTGTCGAACAACCACATTTTAAAACTTGATTGTTTTCTGAATGTTCTATAGAAGGTCACTGAATATATGTTATTGTTATCTGAATTTGGTACCCCAAGACTTAACCATTATCCTTCCATTATCCTTTTAAGAACTGATCTCTGTAAAAATAAATAAATAAACAAACTGAAGACAGAAGACAAAAAGCATTATTAATGAGAGAAGCTACTATCCGTTGGATGGGTCAGTAATCTTCGACTATTTGAGAGTTACTCTCTCCTTTATGATCATACTTTATCACTGAGATACTACTAGCAAAGCAAAATTATACAAATGTAGAATTATATTCTTTGCTGTCTACTCCCTAGGAAGGCAAGAAATGAATCATTAATTTTGTATTCTCACATTAATGAAGGAAAATCTTAGGTATGGGTATACAGTTTGGGGAGTCACTTATTTTAATATAGTCTGTTCTCTTTTCTTACTGCAAATGTAGTGGATATTCTACTTAAAAATAAAATGAGTTAAAATGATGCTTGGTTGTTGGATAAAATAAAGGATACTCAGTTAAATTTGAATTTCAAAAAACATTTTTAGTACAAGTATGTGCCAAATATTGCATGTTTATCTGAAATTCAAATTTTTCTGGGCATTCGTATATTTATTTGCTAAATGTGGCAACCCAAAAATGGCTATACTTGAAATAAATGGAGATTTCCTAGTATATCACTCAAAGCAGAACAAAAGTTTCTCCCTGATCTAGAAAGTAAGACATCCCCAAATCACCACAAAATAGAATGAGGAGCTTTAGTATGGCGAGCTCACCAAAGAAGTGTTGTTTGTTTGTTTGTTTGTTTTTTGTACCGGGGATCAAACTCAGGACCTTGCACTTGCCAGGCAGACATTTGTGCCACTGAGCTAAACCCCAGGCCCCACTGGAGGAATTTTTCCAGGGGCTGAATAATCACCTTATCAAAAGCGCTGTGCAGGAGACCCACACATCACTTTAAAAACTGCACAATACCACTTACAAGTCTTTAACTTTTTGTACATTATTTCCAAGGTTGGAGTTCTGGAGCCCATTTTACTTACAATATTAGAAAACCCTGAACGTTTTAATCTTATTGGTTGGTCTCTGCCAGCGAACTGTGAAGCAGGCATGTGTCTTTGTGTGGTCAGCCTTCTTCTCATGCTCCAGGACACCACCCAGTAGGCCCTCCCAGGGGAAACCCTGTGGCAGAAAGACCTGAGGTGAAGGTCACAATAACTGCATCAATGCCCAACAGCCACACTCCATTTAAAAGCTATTTTGTAGCACAGCTCTGTTCCCCACCAGATCATTCTTGCTCGGTTATTTTCTCCAGACTATGCCCGAGGTTAATGCAGGCCCTGACTCTGCCTGTTGATTCTTATTAATTAAGCCAATCAATGATCTTGTATCATATAGTGTCTGTTTTTAATATAACCTATTTGACGAGGCTGTATTAATTTAGGAGAAATATGCACTGGCATTCTGGCAAGCACTTTTCCTAATTATCTTACAGCCTTCATTTAGCAGTGAAATTAGACAGTGGTTATCACAGTTAATGGAGGCCCATAGCTCTTAGCTAAGTGATCTCCACAAGTCACCTGATCTTTTCTTGGCTGAATAAACATGATTGTGCTGTCTGGCAGGCCCCGCTGAATACATAATTTGAGTGTGAGTGTGAATGTTTTAGCAAAATCTGCTTTGGAACAACAAGATGACAAACCATTCTGGTAAATTTCTCTAAGTACAAGGTAACAAGACTGGAATAACAAGACAGTGCATAGAAAAGCTATACAATAACAGGAAGTAGACAAGGAGAAGCAGCTTCTGACAGTATGCAGAAAAACTTGACACCCAGTCTTGAAATTATGTACTACAGGTCAGAGAAGGTAAATACTCCATCAATAACAGGCAAAAGCATAAAAATCCTCTATTCTTTCCACATTCAACTCTTGAGTGTTACAAAATCTATCCCACATTGTACACCTTTCCTTTAAAAACTTAATAGAACTCCTCATCAAAACTGCTAATTCTTCCTCTGTGTTCTGATTCACTGTATTCATTCATTCACTCGCACAGAAAGTACCCACTATACATCTGGCCCTGAAAAACAGTGGAGGCAAACCCGTGAATGAAACAAAACAGTTTCTTCATGGAGCTTCAGTTAAACAGTGAGAAAAATAAGCATATTAACTAAAATCAATAATTCTAAGTTATGAAAAGGCTAGAAATAAAATTTAGAGCATTGTTATGGCTTGTGTCTAAATATCTCCCCAGAGCCTCATGCAGTCATAGGTGGGGCTTTTTAGAAGTGGCTGGATTTAGAGTGTGTGATCTGGGATTAAGAGTGTTGGCTACTAAATTAGTAGCCAACTATGCTTTGGCATAGTTCTAGGTGTGGATAATGGGAAGGCCCACCCCGGGTGTGATTAAGGGCGTGTAATCTGGATATACTATAAGGGACAGAAAGAGGGCTGCTTGCCTCTTTGTTGTTATTTCATTGCTTTGTTGCCTTCCTCCCTTCTGGCAGCCATGGACTGTTTCTGCCATGTTATCCTGCCTGGGAGCCAGACGACTATGAACTGAAACTTCTGCAAGCTGGGAGCTGAATAAACCTTTCTCCCTTAACTTGTGAGTGTTGGCTATTTTATCTCAGTAGTGAGAGAAAAGTAACTAAGACAGGACTTTGATAGAAAATAACTAGGAAAAACAAGCTTTTGAAGGAGTATGTAGGGGAGGTCTTTCTGAGGAGAAAACATTTGAAGTGAAACTTAAATGACCAGAAGAATTCAGCTTTCTAAGAACTAAAAAAAGACCATCCAGCAAAGGAATAGAAAATGCAAAGGTCCTAAGACAGGAAGAAGCCTAATATTCCAGAAACCAAGTATAGAATAGACTCGAGCTGTGGTGAGGGACCTGTGTCACGTGTACCACAGCTGGCTGTTTGTTACCACTGAAAACTCTAAAAGGTTCGCCATCACTGGCAGACCATTTGGAATTGAATGGGGGAAGAAGGGCTGATAAGGTGATTCTCTAAACTCTTCTTCCACGAAAATCTGTGGAATAAATGTTCTCTATACATCTTTCCTCTTTGCTCACTGGGTAATAAGCAAGCTAAGAGCAGGAACGATGTAATCTTATTTTGCATTACCCTCATTGTCAGTTATGATGTCTTGTGTAAAAGAGGTGACCAATGAATGTTACTGACTGTAGTTGATTATTTAAATGTACTATGAATTTCATTTATATTTGTGAATGGAGAAAGCTGCTTAGTCTCTGAAAACCTTGTCAATTATAATAGTTAATATTTATTGAGCTATTTTTATTTATCAGCCACTGTTCTAAACTGCTTATACATATTCATTTCTTCAAGGCTTACAAAAACCCTATATATTTGTCCTCACTTTAAAAGTGAAAAATTTTGGAGCAGATATGTCAACAAATTAAAGTGAAGGGTACAGTAAGTATCTGAACCAAAATCTGAATCCAGGAAGTCAAACTCCATACTGTGTGCATTTAATTATGATGTCAATGCGCTTAGCATCTGAGTTCAACTTGGAATACTAATGAAGCTATTGAGACACATCAGTATTTAATGTTCTGAGATTTCATTCAGGTATTTAACATGTCATGGAAAAGATATACTTATCCTGAACTGTATTACTCAGGATATATGAAATATTTCTTTAACAAATTTCCATCTCTATGCTTCGTGGGTTATAAGAAAGGCTTGTCTGGTCACACTTCAAATGGTTCCAGTGTTGCTATGGAAACTGCTTTTCCTTAAGTTTTGTGGCATCTCTCAGCTTGTAAAACACTCAGCTAGAAACTGAATACTCAGTCTTACTAACAGTACCTCACCAAGAGTTCACTTTGGGAAATTCAATTTTCCCAATATTCCTATTTCCTTCTTTCCTTCTCCCTGCAAACCAATTCAAATACAGATGCTAACTAAAATCAGTGTGCTTGCTATGTAAGCATGTTGTTAAGCAAAATTGCTACATTTCTTCCAGACCTGCTTGTTTTAAAATGCTATTAACTAGCTCTGGTATATCCACTGCCTGTGATGATGCAAGAGAATTATTCCTTAGAAAATCCCTGTTCCTTGACTGTACATTTCCTTGGCATTTGTCCCTAGTATATAAGCAGAGGCAAACAGCAGATAGGCAAATGGATCACAGAAAAGCAAGAATGTTAAATTTTCTGAGGAAAAAAAGAAAAAGGTATTATTTTGGTAAAGCAACTCATCTGTTTTAGAAATATTTTATCAATAGCATCTAGCACAGTTGCTGGGATCCATTAAGTTTTGAATAAATTTGAATAAATGTATGGTGTTCTGACACTTTGGGAGTGAGTGAAGCAAGTAGGAAAGATAGAGAATAATCAAAAGGCTATTTCCCCAGTGACATCCAGACACAGAGATTGCAAACTCCTTTTGTATATATTTTTGAACCAGTATGTCTTAGTTACTTTCTCATTGCTGAGACACAATAGAAGGAAAGGTTTATTTTGGCTCACAGTTTGTAGAGGTTTCTATCCATAATTAGCTGGCTCCAAAGCGGGGTGGCTTAGCAGAGGAGCACAGCAGAAGAGAAAGAGATCAGAGAACAAAAAGCCGGAAGCAGCAAGCCATCAAGGATGGAGTGATACCGAATAGGTGAGATAGATATACACAGATACATAGATATAGATACTGCTCACCAGCTTCACCCCCAACACCACACCCAGCTATAAACACATCAGTGGACTCATCCAGTATCGCATACCTATGATCCAGTGTCATACATCCATGATCCAATCACCTCCCAAATGTCCCACCTATGAGTGCATAAAGTCTCAGGGGCCATCTAGATATAAGAAATCTCATTCCAGAAAAATTAGGTCATTTACCTAAAGGACGAGTAGTTAAGATACAGTCTGGATGATACCATTTTCTGAGACTCCAAATTATTAGTCTTTTTTTTGGGGGGGGGGGTAAAATGAATGACTTTCATCTTGCTCCTTCATTGCCTTATTTTGTATTTCACTAAAGCAAAAATAAACTACCGTTTTCATTTTTATCTTTTCAAAAAGAATAATGACCACAAAAGATAAAGATGCAAATAAAGGCATAGAAAGTGCTGCTATCTCTAGACCTATGGAAGAAAAGGATAACCTCGCAATCAGGTCACAGGCCAGCTAGGATCCATCGGTAGAGGATGCCTGGAGCTGCATGCTATGGATCTGAAAAGCACATCCGGGTTCTTGGGGTTAAAGGGAAGGTGCTCTGGTAGATTAGTAAGGTCAGGTGGATGAAAACATTTTATGATTGCTTACTGATGCCTACTACAGGCTCTGAAAAATGAGGAGGAAAAGAAAGATTATGTACTATAAGAGAGCTGGGCTTCACTATGTCAACATCAGCTAATTATGGCACAAATTATGATATAAATTATGTAATTATGGCACAAAATATATTATTCTATTATTTCTAGAAAAATATATCTCTTTGGGGAAACAAATTTGTTTGGGATATTTTTGAATTCTCAAATTAAATTAAAGAATGAGACAAAAGTAAATATTTAGATAAGAGGGCTGATAATCAGACAAATTATGGTTGACTGAGGTTAAAAATGTAAGATTCAGGGCATTAGGAAAAAAAGAAGCATCACATACAGGTACAAATCCCCTATGGTGAATGTGATTGTTATGTATATCTAAAGTGTCCCAATAAAATTAATTTTTTAAAATGTAAGATTGATGATAATGAAGATGATAACAACATTAAAGTCCTTAACTCCTAAACATAAATGCTCTCTATGGGGAAAAAAGCTGATAGAGAAATAAACTGAAAGATTCACTCTCAAGCATTACCAAATATAAAATATTTTCATATTTATGGAAAAATAGTACTTTGCAAATTTTTTCTCCACCAAAAATGTGCTGAAAGGACATAGGGAGATTAAAACATCATCCAGTCTCCATTTTTAGTTGACAAAAAATATCTTAACTAAGACATATAACTGTTCTTATATAGAAAAAGCACCACAGATGCAAAAATATTTTAAATGGCTTTAAATTGTGATTTCTAATCTGGGATGGTGTTTATTATTGTTGTCTTACATTATGGTTATTTTTCACTACAAAACTTCATCCTAGAATATGTCTGCATTCGGGAACAAATTCAAAAAAAATATCACTCATGATTATTGGCTTGAAAGACAAAGACAAAATAGGAAAAAGTAATGTTGGGGACCACGAATGAGAAATGGAGTCTAGGGGAGGCCCTCGCTTGTCCTTGTGCTGCCCTTCGAGCCAGACTGGAATGAGAACACTCCCTGCCCTTTTCTGGTCCGAGCTGGAAGCCCTAGGACTGGAATCTGCTGTAGCACTCACAGGGCAAGAGAAGACCTGCTGAAGACCATAAGGCATCTAGGGAAACTGCAGTGTCTGCATCGCCTCCCTGTCTCATCCCTGTCCTGGCAAGAATGCGCTGTTCTTACCCCCACAGTAGTCACCATTACTGCTCCTGTAAATACCCACTGCCCTTCACCCACTGTCCTGGACTCATGCAATGAACAAATACCAAGGTTGTGGCTGCCTTGTGGCCTTTTGTTCTCTAAGATCAACTGGTCATCCCTGGACCCTGCTGCACCCCTATTTGTCTCTTGCTCTTTCTTCCTGCTGTGTGCTGTAACACTTGGCAGGAGATGGGGGTCCCCAAAATCTGGCACCATAGAAAGAGACTCCAAGAAGTGTAAGCCAGTTACTTAAGAAGTCTTCACTATCCCCAGAGAAGCCCAGGAACAACAAAAGTTAAAAAAAATTATAGCTGGGCATGATAGTGAATGCTTGTAATCTCAGTACTTGCGAGGCTGAGGCAGGAAGATTGCCATGAGTTTGAGGACAGCCTGAACTATATAGGGAAACCCTGTCTCAATAAACAAACAAACAAACAAACAAATAAAACTCTGGGAAAGCAAACTGATTTTCTCATGATGGCATGGCAGAAAATGAAGCTAAAAATGATGTACCAAAGGCAACCAATTTGTTTTTGGGGGAAAAAAAATCAAGTAGCACTTAACTGTAGTTCCAGAAAAATTGTAAACTATTTCAAATTATGTAAGATTATAAAAAAATAAGCTTCCAATAAATCAAACTGATGTATCTGGAAGAATTCTGTGAGGGTCAATTTAAAAGTACAAACATCTTTGGAAAAAGATACATGTATTTATTCTAAGGAGATCCTTTGTGAAACAGAAGCTACAGCAACCTCAGTACTCATATCTCATGTCTCCTTAAAACAATATGGGACATTAAAACATGAGTTTGTCATTTCTTTACCAGGAAAAGGAATTTAACCAGTTTAAGACTAGAAAGAAAAATAGTTACTGCACAGATACAAAAAATAGAAAGTAAAAGAGAAATGAATAACTGAAAACAGGAATTTCAAAGGGAAAGAAAGAGAAGCAGATCGCACCATCCTAGTGATGACAACCAACGTGCAGCGCAGCACAGCCCAACAGCCTCCCAACTACCAGGGCCAGCAGGCTGACTCTGAGTCCAGGGAAGCGGCCGAGGGCAGTCTGGCAGGCACAGCGGAAGTCAGACGGAGAGGAGGCACATACTCCCATGGAGGCCTGTGCTTCTGGACCTGTGCCTGGGTCATGGCCCAGAGACTCCACAGCCTCCAGTCTCTCTGAACAGATCCCAATCCATGGGACCCTGTCTTCTAGCCTACACTCTGTGACTCATTCATTCAACTGCCCCGGCCTCCGTTTCACTGTGTAGAATCAGTACCTTGAGCTTCTCTTTGTCTCTTCCGACTTTTCCAGTCCTTTGACACCGTGCTCACTCAGTTGTTACTCTGGTCCCACCCTCCCAGCTGCTACTTAGCACCCTACAACTGACTTCCAGTCTCCATGGAGCACAACACCTATCAATGAACCCCCAAGTAACCCAGTGGAGGAAGTTCCCGAATGACACAGACCTGGGTCCCCCGTGATTGCTGTGAGCCCCTGAGCAAAGTACTTCACCTCCTCCAGGTCGAGTTTCCCTGAAGTGTACGTCTCTATATTCACAGTAATCTTAAAGACTCATCTGTATATCACGTATGGTCCAAATTTGTGGTTTTTAATCATTATCTGAATGCTTGACTTGATGTTTCATTCTGGCCTATCATTTTCTCCTTTCTGATACTTAATGGAACAAAATAAAATTTAAAAACTTTTATCTTATGTGTCACTGATTTTTTCATTCAAGAATTATTTTACTGGACATCTACCAGGATATGAGACTGCTGTAGGCACTGTGGATTAAGCAGGGAGAAACAGACAGATATAAACACAGTGATTGCCTTTGCCAGTTCCTTAGATGAAAAAGAAAAATACCCAATAAGTGACTGTATATAATGTTAATTGCTAGTAGGAAGTACACAAAGGTAAAGTGAGGTGAACCCTGCCCTTCTCTCATAAAGAAGTGGTCAAACAAAATGCTCGGAGATGTTTTTCCAAGCTGAAGGCTAAACTATGACTAAGAAAGCTGAGTTATTCAAACAAAGAGCAGCAAGCATCTCCAAGTGCAGAGAATGGTATTCAAGAAGTCCAGGAAAAGGGAGGAATTTGGCACAATACAGGGCGAGGAGCCTGCATGGCCAAAGAGAGAGAGAGAGAGAGAGAGAGAGAGAAGGGGTCACAGTTAAATATAGAAGCATCAAGTGGGTCAAATCTGAACCATAGAAGAAGTGTAACAAGAAACCGTTTCCACTTCTTTGAGTTACTCAGGGAGCCTAGGAACACTAGGAGAGTCTTTGAGGTGGCACAGTAGTAACGGGTTTCTTGTGCAGAGTTCAGCTGAAGGTCGTGACATCACAGCAATTTTGGGAAAACAGTTTTGTTCTGGAGAGCTCCTGCTTGTGAATACATCTTAACCTGCTTTAGAACACTTAGAGGTGTTTCCTGACAACTAAATAACTTTCAGCTACCAGTCAGTGTCAGTCAGTCTTCTAATATTTTAGCCACAAAATCCTTCTTTCCTCTGTGCTGTCATAGAAACACATTCCCAAAGCTCGGCTAGCATCTCAGAAGTTGAAGTGTAAATACTCACTTATTTAACACGCTCACTTAAACTGGGACTGTGTTATCTCCAATGCTAGAACAGGAGAAAAAAATTGCAATACTTGATACAAAATATACTTGTACATGTTCTTCCATGCTTTGTATGTCTTTCCCATCCTACTTCCTTTTATTATGAGTAACTTATCTTCAGATACATAGGTCTGCTGCTATGTATTTCCATAAAACTTCACTCAACATTCTACCTACCCACCTACATTACGGAATGCTCTTTTCTTCTCTGTACCTCATTGGATAGAAATATCCATGAGATGATCACATTTGTTCTTTTATTCACTATACCCCTATGACTGACAGATGATTTATAAGTATCAGTTGAATTGGGCTAGTTTCAAGAAAGATTAAATTGTTTGTGAATCTTATAGCACCATATATTCATTTTATAGGCAATGCAATCTGTCTAAGAAGCAAATGTAGGACATTCTAGATTCAGACTTTCCAAGCTGAGTTATTTCTATGAAAATTATGTCACTGAATTTGGTTAATTTCCTATAGCAGACAGTAAAAACAAAAAAACTATTGGCATTTACACTTTTTGTTTGTTTTATTTTGTCAAGATCTGTGAAAAAAATGCTTTCCCATTACTTTCAGCCATTTAAAAAAGAAAAGACCAAAATAGGCAGAAGACATCAACTACATAGAAAAAGGTAATCCAGAAGGAAACTAAATAACACCTATTCATCACGTGACAGAAAACCACAAATTAAGTGAGACTCCCTGAAGACTGCAAAGAATAAGTGAATGTATGTTAGCAGTGCTCAAAAATATCAGCAACTCTAAGTCTAAATTTCTCTTTTCAGTAGAAAGACCCAAGTCATTTTATCTGAGCAGCCTAAGTGGACTCCATGGAATATTCTTAGTGAGGCTTCCATGGTTAAGTAGGTTTGTGTGAATACCTGATCTTCTTTGCAACTAACACCTATGTGACAGAAAAACATGGTTCCACCTTGCTTAATTCAGTGCTGTCCAAATTCATTTAGCTTTAAGAAATTTTTTCCTGCATTTGGATACCAATTAATGCTTAGAGAAGGTAATATACTTCTGACTACTATTTGGAAACTAATTGCATATGTGATATGAAACAGGAAGAAGTCAAAAGGAGAAATATATCCCAAAAGAGTGAATACATTCTAATAGGTCTGTAACTACATATAAATGTGAAACTTTCATGATAGAGCACTCTTACCAAAACTATCCTCGGTTCTGCTACTTGAGATCTTTGTGTCTCCCAAAACCAAGATAAATTAGACCATAAGAAGAATTTTAAGCAATAATAGTTCTCCCCCAAAGTGAAATAAACCCAGTTTGGTAATGAGTTAGAGATCTCAATCAGTTTAAAATGCCATTTCCACAGCCAATCATTTATTTAACTAGTTGTATAGCCACCAGCAACCTCATAGTCTGATGGTTCACACAAAATTTACTGAGAATTTCTTTTTCTCCATTGACTCCCATGGCTAGTGACACTTTCAGGGATCTAAAAGTACAAGCTACAGAAAGGCCCATGGAAACAATGGCAGGCACCTTGACCTGGGGACACACACTGTACAAGCATAGATTCCCATGATTAAGCTGAAATTTTTAAAAGTTAGTAGCATAATCCATTCCCCCCCCAAAAAAAAGAGTTCAGAAAGGGAATAGAATGAATTATGAAATGCTCAATGTTTAGCATGAGCTTTAGCATTTTCAAAGAAGTTTCAATTTTACAAACTAAAAGAGTCCTTTTAAGTGACCGAATCCCTTGGAAGAGTTTTCAATAACAGGTCAGTGTTTATTAAACAATTTTTTAAAAAAATCACAAAATATGAGAGAAATGCAAAAATGCAAGGAATTATCCTAGAGAAGTTCATAGCCTAGTGATGGAGGAAAAGTTTTGTAGTCAGATGTCTGTACTATATAATTAATGGACTAATAAGATAATAGACTAACAAGATGGGATATAGTAATTAATGAAGCTTAAAATGGTAGGAAAAGACTACTATCCCAGAGAATATGAAGCCCTGGGTTCTAAAGGATCAGTGAAGCCTGTGTGTAACTGAGACTGGCACTGCAAGCAAGAAAAAGCACATGAGATATGTGAAAATTTTTGGTCAATTCAAGAAATGGAGGTAATAAATATTGCTAGTTATTAAGAGCCAGTTAAGTGAAAGAACTGTCTTCCACAGTGAAAGAAGCTCTCTTCCAAAAGACAATAATAATTTTAACCATTTTAGGCTGTATTTCAGTAGTCAACTGGAACTATTTTTGTTAGTGAAAAGATTTATGCAAGAGGCAAGTATGGTGACACATGCCTTTAATCCCAGCACTCAGGAGGCTGAGGCAGGAGGCTTATGACCTCAATACCAAACTTGGCATCAAGGCTGGCCTTGAACTATACAGCAAGGTCCAGTATCAAATAAAGAAGGAAGGAAGGAAAGTAGGGAGGAAAGGAGAGAGAGAAAGAGAGAAAGAAGAAAGAAGCTAGAAGAAATATATATATATATATATATATATATATATATATATATATAATGATAAAGTATAATATATGATGATAAAGTGTAATATATTCCTGCAAGCTGTGAGAACTGGCCCTAGCATCCCCGCCAAGCTGACTGACAGCCGCCCTCCCTCAGCACCACTAACGCAATCCAATCCAAAGAGCAAGTCACAGCCATCAGTAGATCCGTCAAAATTCTCTGGTTACAAAGAATTAAGTAGAACCTGGTTCTCTTGAAACAGAAAGGAATGTATGAGTGTGACAGGAACCAACTCACAGAATCTCAAGAAAAGGTAATAGCCCAGTCTTATGCCTCACCCAGGACAGTCAGGAGTCACAGTTCATTGCAAGCAATCTTGTCAGTCTCCTCCAGCTGCTCCCCTTAGGATGAGAGTAACACAACTATTTTAGATCTTAGTCATACCCCTCCAGATTCCAAATCCGGGGATGGAGCATCTGATCAAGCTAGTTTATGTGTCATATTTCCCTTCAGCCAAGGAAACGCAGAGCACCAGGACAAATATGATAAAAGAAGGATAGTTCCTCCAGGCAAAATCAGGACTTTGCTACCAAAATAAGCAAGAGGAGATGCTGAGCAGACACCATCAATGCAGGCCCACCACAGTCCATCAGCATTTTTCTGAAAATAGTATCACACATCTGGAAATTTATAAATATTCACCTCACTTATTCCCTCAAATTTACACTCTCTACCCTCCTAAATCACATCTGATGTGGCAGAGTTGTTAAGTTGGGGAGGAAAGAGCAGGGCAAACTTAAGGACCAGATCTATGTTGACAATATGTAGGACCACAGTGACACTTCCACCACTGACTAGGGGTGCCTCAGCCACATTCTGTAATTTTCCTGTGCCTCTGTATTTTCACCTGTAAAATTAGAATGATATTAGGTGGGTGTCTTATTAAGATGACACTATTAGAGTTGTTGAGCGGAAGTAGATCTGAACCGCATGACACACTTCAAGCTCTCCTAGCATCCTAAAGCACTCAATCAGCTATTACTGTTTACCTTGCTCGATGAATTTTATAGATGAGTCTCTTCTCCTTTTAAAGTGTTTTCTTGAGCCAGAGATCTAGCTCAGCAGCATAAGCACCTGCCTGGCAAGCACAAGGTCCTGAGTTCAATTCCCGGTACCAAAAAAAAATTGAAAATGTTTTCTTTTGATTCTTGATTCTTCTCTAGATCCTCTTATAGGGCATCACAGTATCACAACAGAAATTCAGGGTGAAAGGCATCTTTGTTTTCCCTCTGTCTCTTGTTTCTCTCCTACATGAAAAGAATGGTCTGAGATTCCCTTTAGATTTCACACTAATATTCTGTGGCAAATGTTCAACAGGGATAGCATTCAAAGCATAACTCCAGTAATTATTTTTCTTTTCTGAAAGGCATACAGCTAAGGTTAACAGGAGTGTCTTTTCCAAAATATATTCACCCTGAGCAACATAAAGGTTATTTAACCGAGTACAGGGCATAGGACATACCCTGGTACGTAGAGAGCTAGCAACTAAAATTAATCTTACAAGCTCTCACACACAACAGTTTTTATGGATGCTGAATTTTCTATCTTAATACATTTTCCCCTTTTTCAGGGACATCTGAAAAATGAAGAAAAGGAAGCAAAACTTTTTCCTTTGCAAACTCACATACAGATAGCACCTGTACTTTTGGAACATTTAAAACTAAATTATCTTGCCCTTTTATAGTTTCTCTCCTTTGTTTTTCTCTGTGGATTTGACTGACAACTGTAATAGTATGAAAATAAAATACTTATTTCACCTCATCAAGTTTCACTACTTTTAAATTATCTTGGATAATTTTCAATTGTAAATACTCTATGAGAACAGATGCCTTAAAATTTGCCAGCATATCTTTTTCTTCAAAAAAAAAAAAGAAAGAAAGAAAAAGAAAAGCTATCTTTAACATAAGCCACATAAAGAAAGATTTCCAGTTTTTGAAAAACTTTTTTATGGTTCTAACAAGATCTTTTTAAAACTTGTCCAAAGTATAAAATAGACAGAAAAGTCCTAAATTAGACTAAACAGTTTTTCTGCAACTACATTCCTAAGATAGATACTTGAAATAAATATCAAACTATAAAAAATCATAACAAATGATTGCTCCAAATGCTCTCAGAAGTACTTCAAAGTCCAAGATTATGTCTTTATTCTCTCATATTTGCTTAGCAATGTACTACCATTAAGTCTTTTGTAATTTTATTCAGAAACAGACACACTTTTGTAACTCCTAAGGAATCTTTGATTTAGTGTTTTAATGCATAATATTACTTTTAACATTATTTAAATTGGCCTACTGTCATTTAGAGAATAAAAATTTTTCAGTTCTGTAATTTGTTCATTATGAATATGACCCTATGTAAAGATAGCTCTACGTAATTTAGAAATCAGGTACAAGCAAATTGTCTCACATTACAGAAAAAAAGGCAACAAAAGGCCAACATTATTTTAGATATCAACATGATATGACCTGGCATCTTGCTCAGTACCAATTGTGTCCTTATTCCCTAGCCTCCTTCGCTGAGGTCTATACATTCAAAGCACAAGAAAGGTAACTCAAGAATTTCATTCCACTACATATTCTCTGAAATTCTTACCAGAGAATGAATATATAATATATATTCGTGAATATTCACACATAATAACAATTTTAAAAGAGCTTAAAATAAAGATGAACAAATAGGTTATTGCCAAAATCTAAGAGGAATTGCTCAACTCTACTATAGACTATGGAACCAGACAAAGGAAGAAAAGATCCTTTACACATGCATTGGTACATCCAAAGAGAAGCCCACAGAGAGGGTAGAAAGACCTCTTGTCTTCTTCCTTCTTGGTGTGATGGATATGGTCCAGCATGTGAGATGGTGAGAAAACTTCCTGGATGTCCATCTACTAAGGCACTGCTTGGAACAGAGAGGATGGTGCCTTCTTAACCCTCTCCTTACTGAGCCTTTGGAGTTCTGCACCTGTCATGTGACCATCTGCTCCTTTGCAACTCCAGAGGAACTCCCCTTTCTGTATTTCGTCAGGTTCCTGTGGCTGCCATAATTACAACAACCAGGAGGCTCAGAACAACAGAAATTTATTTTCTCTAAATTCTAGGGTTTGGAAGTTTGAAATTAAGTACTTGGCAGCTCCATGCTTTCTCTGTAGGCTCTAGGAGAGGATTCTGCCTTGCCTCTTCTGCTTTAGGCAGCTGCCAAAAAACTCTTTAATATTCCTTGGTTTGTATCTGCAGTAACACCAGTTTCCTCTCATCTTATTTGGTTATTTTTCCCTTAGGTGTCTCTGTCCAAATTCCTCCCTCTTCATGAGACCTCATTCAGCTTGACTATATCTGGATTCATTCCTAAATAAAGTCTTCTTTATAGATACTGTGTGTTAGAACTTCAAAATATCTTTTTGAAGGACACAGTTCAACCCACAGCATGTGTGCTATGGTGCGAGACAGTGCCCTGCTAACCTGTATTGCATGAAAAGAAGTCAAACTGGCCCACCTTCCATGCCGGCTATGTAGCCTAATTCCAGAAAACTGTATGTTACAAATCCATATATTAGAGTTTCATCAAGCAATATCAAATGGATCTCAATATTAAAAAAAAAACACCAGAATTTGGGATAGTAGGGATTTCTACCTAGCATGTTGTATTACATCTCAAAAAAAGAATGTGTTCTTAGAAAAGCAAGCAAGCCTCCTCAACCCTGAACCTGAAAGACTTAGCAGCTGAGGGAAGCTTCAGTTCCCCCTACCCCACACCTGGACAACCTCACTACTCCACAAACCATCAGCAACCCTTCTACCATGGGCAGTATCTCAGTGGGCTGGTGGGAGCCTTGGCAATACCTCCCTCTGGCCAGAGAACCTCAGCAAGCTGGTAAGAGCATGGTGATCCCCCATAAACAAAGGACCTCAGTGGATTGATAGGAGCCTCAGCCAACCCTCACCACACCTGGAGGAACTTGGTGAGCTGATGAGAGGGCAAATGAGCCCTTATTCCATACAGAGAACCCCGAGTGAGCTGACAAGAGCACTGGCAAGACTTTTGCCCACCCAGAGAAACCTGACTGGGCCTGGAAGACTTCCAGATACACGGTAGAGTTGCAGCTATATTCAGGTGGGTCTGATGCCCTGGAACACTCTGCATCCACAGTAACAATATGAGCTAAGGGCTGGTTTACATCAGTACTCCTAGGCTAGTCAGCCTAGGAAGAATATAGAACTCACAATTGGCCCCACAGGAGGATATCGGGCGACTGGTCCCTCTTCTACACTGCAGGACCCCACAACTGTGTGAACATCAGCCACACGGTAGGACCCTCAGACACACATGATGGACAGTTGAGACTAGCAGTATTTAAAAGACTGAAATATTAACCCAAGAGGTGAAAATGATAAAATGAAAAGGCAAAATGCAATCTCAAATGCCTAGCCCACCCAGAACTAGTATAGGAGACAACAAAAGAGAGGATATTGGAAGTCACACATCTGAAATTTCAGAAAGGATAGTAAGTGAAATGAAGAAAAAAAATCCATGAGGCTATAGAGGAAATCAGATTAGAAATAATCTCTCAGATAAAGAAAGCAATGACAACCTTGATAAAGGAACTGTTCAGCATATTTAGAGAAGACATAGATTTTTAAAAGTACAGAAGCTTGGAAAAATGATGGAAACTTTGAATGAACAACATAGGAAAAAAACAGAGTGCTTGAAACAAATTCAAAGAGATATCCAGGAAATTAAAAATTCCATTGAAAGCTGGCAAAATAATTTGAATGAAACTGGGGGCACATCAGGAAGAGAACAAGTCAGCATCTCCTGAGATCCAGCCATGTTGGAACTTGGGGGGCTGAACAAGAAAGCAACAAGTCCTCCCTCCTGGCAAGCAGCAGCATGAGCAAACATTGGGCATGCCAGAAAGAGAACAAGTCAGCGTCTCCCATGAGCCTACCGGCACAGAGGCTGAGACTCAAACGTCCCATCCCCCTCATCCCAAGTAGCAACTGGAAGGTGTCAAAGACAGCCAGAGTTGATAGCAACTAAGGCATGTAAAGGAACTAAATGCTTGTATTGTTGGGTTGATTATGCTGAGACCTGACGCCAGAGGTCTGAGCATCTCTTGGGAGGATGACTGTATGCAGTATAGCAAATATTCACTAACTTGAAGGCAAATATTGCTTTCACTGTTTTTGCTTTGTTCTGATCAATTGTCTTGCTTTATTCATATTCTATTTTGATAGTTTTATAATGTTCTGTATTTGGTTTGATTTTGCTATACCTGATTGAATGAACAACTATTGTGATGATAACAAGACACTACGGAACCTGTTACTGTTATCCTAGTATTCTGCCCTGAAGTTCTGTACCAATTTCACTGCATTGTTTCAACTGGCTTTTTTCTGTCTTGTTTTGTTGTATTTTACTACCTCAAAATAAAAAAAAAAAATTGAATGAGACTGAAGAAGACTTTCAGACCTTGAAGACAGGGTCACAGCTAGCAATCATAAAATGAAAGAACTTTTAAAAATAATGAGGGACCCCACCAGTCCTTCATTATTTTTAAGTTCTTCTTTTTTGAAGTTATGGGCAGCTATTCTGAAAAAAGCAAGAGTCATTATGTTAACCATTGCTGATTTCCTATTATTTTGTTTTGAAGTTCTACATTATATATACTGTTTTGTTTTGATTGGCTTTATTATGTTTTTGCATTTCTTGGTTTTATTCTCTTTAAAGTAAATATTACTATGAGCTGGTGTGGTAGCTCATACCTATAATTTAAGCACTCAGGAGGCTGAGGCAGGAGGATCATTGTGAGTTTGAGACCAGCCTGGGCTACAAAATGAGCTCAAGGCCAGCCTAAACTGCATAGTGAGACCCTGTCTCAAAAAGACAGAAAAATTAAAAAAAAAGAAAGATAAAGAAAACTTTGCCTAACATACATGCACAAAAAATTGAGGGACCATAAAATAACAATTCAACAGCTCCAAGACAATGCAAAGAAAAATACAAAAATGATAGATATCAATAAAAATGCAGGAGTCAATGCAAATGACATTAAAAAGAAACTATTTGCAGAAGAAATAGCAGAAAATTTCCCAAGCATGGGAGAAGAATTGGATATACAGATAAATGAAGCATGTAAAACTTCAAAAATAAAACAAAAATAACAAAATAATAATTCAATAACAAAAATAAATTTACACACAGAAGTATAACAATCAAGATCCAGGAAATTCAGCATCAAAACAGAATACTAAAATGTGTTAGAGAAAAGAAACAATTCACCTATCAAGGAAAGCCCATTAGAATCTAAGCCAACTTCTCCACACAAAACCTCAAGTCAAGAAAAGTGAAATATACCAAGCCCTGAAAGAAAACAACTTTCAACCCAGATTGACGTACCCTGCAAAACTTTCTTTCAAAATTAGTAGATAAATAAGATATTTCCATGATGAACAACCGGATAAATGCATGTCCATCAAACCAAACCTAGAAAGAGTACTGAAAGATTAATAGATAGAGATAAAAATGACCACAATTCCCATAAAAGCAGAAATAAACACCAGAAAGGGCAAGCAATTAAACAAGAGAGGAATCAACAACAGGAAAATAACATGACAAAGTTCAGCCAATATATATCAATTATAACCACCAATGTAAATGGCCTCAATTCACCAATTAAAAGGAATAGATTGGCAGAGTGGATCAAGAAACAGGACCCAACAATATGCTATATATAAGAAACACATCTCGATTTCTTATTGTTTTTGTTTCTGTTTTTTTGTTGTGGTTGTTGTTCTTTCCCCCCCCCCTTGGAATTCTGCATTGTTGCTACCCTCTTTCTAGTTTTTTTTTTTTTTGGTTGGGTTTTTTTTTTCTCATTAAATAAAAAAAAAAAGAAACACATCTAACTCAAAAAGAAATTCAAGATTGAAAGTCAAAGGATGGAAAACTACATTCCATGTGACAGGAAACCAGAAAAAAGAAAGGGTAACAATTCTGTTTGCAGACAATGTCAACTTCAGATAGAAGGTTGTCAAAAGAGATAAAGAAGGTCACCATATACTTTTTAGGGAAAAAATTCAAAAAAAGAGATGAAACTCATAAAAACATATGCAATAAATACAGAAGCACACAACTATATAAAGCAAATATAATAGACATTAAAAAATCAAATGTGCAATAACATGATTGTTAACAGGGAACCTTAACACTACTTTATCACAAAGAGATGGATCAACTAGACAAAAAGTCAGCAAAATAATCATAGAACTCAATTAAACTCTGTGTACAAAAGGACATACTGGATGTTTTCACAGTGCTTCACTGAACAACATCAGAATACATATTCTTCAATATCACTGGTCATTTGAGAAATACAAATTAAACATTGAGATCCATCTCACTCTAGAAAGAATGGCTGCCATCAAGAATTGAACAATAACAATTTTTGGTGGAGCTGTGGGGGAAAAGGAACCCTTTTTCACTCTCGTTGAGAGTGGAGGCTAGTACAACCACTGTGGAAATCAGTGCATATGGGACAGTCTCTAAAATAGATCATATGTTAGCTGATAGAACATGCTTAAGTAAATCAAAAGGAATTGAAATTATCCCATGCTAATTGTCTGACTACAGTGCACTGAAATTGGAAATTAATGGCAAACTACAAAACCAATATAAACACATGATGAAATTAAAGAAGAAATTAAGCAATACCTACAATTCAATGAAAATGCAGATTCAACATACCAGGACCTGTGGGATGCAATGAAAGCAGTCCTAAGAGGCAAATATATAGCAATAAATTGTCACAACAGGAAAACAGAATGATCACATGAATGCGATCATGTGATTTTTGGCTTTGGCTCTGTTCATGTGTTGTATTACATTTATTTATTTGTGTATGTTGAACCATCCCTGCATTACTGGGATGAATCCCACTTGGTCATGATGTTTAAATTTCTTGATGATTTGCTGCATTCTGTTTTCTAGTATTTTATTGGGAATTTTTAATTATGTTTTCAATTTCAGTAACTGATATTGGGTTATTCAGAATTTTTATTTCTTGATTCACCTTTGCGAATTTATGTTTCTAGGAATCTGTCCATTTCCTCTTTAGCCTTTGCAAGTAAAGATTTTCAATGCAGGTATTCATGGTCTTCTGAATTTTTCACCCTTTTCATTCCTTATTATTATATGAACCTGAGTTTTTCTTTCTTTTTCTTGATAAGGTTCACTAGAGGTTTATCAATTTTGAAGAATCAACTGTTCTATTCATTAAGTCTTTGTAAAGTTTTCTTAAGTCTCAATTGTGTTAATTTCTGCTCCATTTGTGATCTCCCAGTGTTGGCCACCCAGGACAGTGGGATTACAGGTATGTGCAACCATGCCTGACTCTTCACTCGTCTATAGTCTCTATTTCTGCGGAGAGTTTCCAGGAAGAAATGAAGAGCAGCGTGAACTTTTTCTTTTCTTTTCTTTTGATATCTTTTCTTTTCTTTCTTTCTTTTTGTCCAGCTCTTTCTGCAAGAAGTTGAGTTCTGATTAACATTTCTATTTTATCAGAGACAGTGAGAATGTATGGAGGTGTTTCCATGAGGCACTGACGTATACTGTCTTTCTGCAGTATGTTGAAATGCAGTATATTTCCAAATAAATACATACCTAGCTAGACTGACCCTTTCACATTGCCTTGTTGAATGATTTAGATCTAAGACCCTTTGGTATCTACTTGAAAGTCAGATGTGGTAAATAAATGGTACTGGAAAAGTTGGCTTCCATGCACCCAAGATTAAAACTATTCCCACATCTTTCACCATGCACTAAACTAAACTCAAAATGGATCAAAGATCTAAATATCAAAACAGAAACACTAAATCTACTGGAATACAAGATAGGAAAAAACCTTGAAGACATACAGGTAGGCAAAGAGTTCATGAACAAAATACAACCATGCAGGAAGTACTTCAATGATCCAACAACTGGGATCCCAACTTACTAAAAAGTTTTGCATCAATGTTCATTAGGGTGATTGGTCTATGGTTCTCCTTTTGGTTGAGTCTTTCTCTAATTTTGGTATCAGAGTAATACTTGCCTCCAGGAATGAGTTAGGAGAATTTCTTCCATTTCAACTTCATTAAATATTTTTAATGGATTGAAGACATTGAGGCAGCCAGTACAGCACAACTAATGAAAGGAACAAGGGTTTCCAGACCTGCTTCAGAACATGAAAACAATGGGATAAATGTGTTCAAAGCAAGGAAGAGTATTTTGAGAAAGATTAGTGGAAGTGTACCTTTTACTATAATAACTTTTTAAATATTTACTGGATTTTTTGTCATACCTTGTGCTTTGACCTTTTCTACATGACTTAGAGTATCCTTTACGATAATACAATGACTTGGTGATTATGCTCAAAGACCAACTATTCTCATAAAGTAAACATTTCCTATTTGGCATAATATCAGATTACCAGAAAAGGAAAGACAGATTTTAATGACATTTGTTTTTTTAAAAAATGACATAAATTTACTTCTACTCTGGTTTTCTATGGACTCCTATCTGCTTTAATGTCTGTAAAATGCTGCAAGAAAACATTCATTTATGATATAGCTATTATAAAATGCTAGCTAGAAATTATTTATTTCTTCTACTAACCCATTGTTTCACAATATATTTATCAAAATCCTACACAAATTTTGGGGAAAATACATCAGAACTAAACTTGTTGAAAATCAGACAATTTCATTTAGAGAAGTGCTGATGTGCATGCATGTGTTTCTATTTCATGGCTTCAATGTACTGCCATTGATCTTTGACTCATAACAGGTCATGATTATTCATGAAATTTTTCGCACCATTCTATTACAGAACTTGAATGAGTGTTATGCTCTTGCCTCCTCTCTTATACACATTCATGGGTATCGGGGGCATTAAGCTACTTCTGGAATCACAAAATTTCACTTTTTAAAGGGAAATCACATGAGCAAATGGCTGATGAATAATCTTAACAGGTATTTAATGTGAAAAAATATATCAAACATCTAGACAAATGATGATGAATGTCAATTAGAAAGATAATGTAAAAGATTTTAAAGGTTACCTGGGAAAATTGTGACAATGGATAATTTTGTGCTTCTTTGTTTTTTATTAATATGACATCACCCGGTAACATGAATCCTTGTCCCTCTGAATTTTGTAGCTATAGAAAAACCTTCAGAAGGCACGAATTTTCTTTGATTCAACCTCCCCATAATCCTCAGAGTTCCTTGGGGAGCAAAGTCAATTATACTATTATCAGTGCAAATGGCATTTTAAAGAGTTGTTGCTGCTCAGAAGCATTACAGTGTACTGCAGACTTTCTCCCAAAGTCTGCAGCTCATCACGTTTTTATTCAAACAGATCTAATCCTATCACCGAGGAGACAGGCCACTGGCTTACTCTCTGCCTCTGTCGCTCAAACTCACCCACTTAAAACAATCCATTTTCTCAAATCAGACAATGCAGAATAAATACCGTTTTGGCAGCCAAAAGACAAACTCCTATGTACAGAGCATGATAATAAGAAGCTTGATGAATTTCTTGCTTGGCAGGTTATTCTTATTAAGATAAAATGTGTCCCGTGACTCTGAAACATGAAAATCAGCTAGCTCATGAAAAGTTATGGGAGCTTAGACTTTCAAATTAAGGAAACAAATATGATGAACATGAACACAAATTCAGCAGAAATGTCGACTGCCACTTGAGTGTCTCTTTTCTATTGTGCTTACTAATGACTCAATATTATAAGAATTTAAATCATATCATGAAAATTAAATAATTTAATAGTTTTGTGTCAGGAAAGCTTAATATGTGGTAACAAGTAAATCCTATGAGTAAATATTTACTTTCCATTGATGGAGCATCTACATGGAGGGAACTGTGTGAGGAACCATGAAAGACAAAAAATAGTTAAAAAGGAACACAGCAGATATGCCCAGAAGAAACAACAATGTATTGGAGAAGATATAGCAACCAGAATGCAAGACAAGATATGAAAGCCAGGATGTCACAAGCACATGTACACACAATGCAATACTGAAAGAGCAGTAAGACACAGCAACAGCTCACCTGGAAACTGGGTGAGACAAGGTGATGGCCTTGAAGTTTTAGGATGCTCACTGTATCCTAAAGATTCTTTGAGCAAAGATACATGATGGAGTGCTGAAGGACATTGGAGAGAAATGGAGTTCACCCTCTGATGGCACAAAAATTGATTTTGGGTAACCCATGAAGCTGAGATCAAATAATATTGGTTTGCATAAATAAAAGTGTATTTTATTTCAAATTTTGAAAAACTTGAAAGAGCTATGCTCAACTATAGCAGAGCTAGAGATATGGTGTTAGATAATGTTGATGTCCAGTTGACTTAATGTAAAGTACTGTGTTGCCTATGTTGTCCTCTTCTGATCTGCTCTGTACTACCCCCTTTTGTTTTATTCTCTTTTAAATAAAAAAAAAAAGAAAGTGACACTATGGTAGCTACTGTTAGTATCCAATTGTCTTGTAAAGTGCTGTGTTGCTTGTTTTGTTCTGTTCTGACCTGCTTTGTTCTGTCCTCTTTTGTTTTATCCTGTTTAAAATAAAAAAAATTGGAGACATTAAAAAAAAAGAAAAGAAAAACTTGAAAGAGAAAGTTTTAGATTTGATTTGCTATTAAAATGACTTTAACACTTCTCTAAAACTCGTTAATAACATTTTTCATGTAGAAAGCCTGTAATCATATTCACTTAGAATTCAACAATACTAGCTTTATTAAATTTGTACTTTTTTATCATTACTATTATTTATGACAATTGATACTTATTTCCTACTAAGATTAAAATAAGTAACAAAGGTTTCCAAAAATTAGTCAATTTAAAAAAAGGAAACCAAAAAAAGAGCTGCTGGGGAAAATAATAAACATGTATGTAAATACACATGTAAATTTTATATGTATATAAAGAAATGTGTACATGGGTTTGTGAAGGTATGTAAGTCAGTGGAATAGATGAATGATGAAAAGAAAGACATTTCCTAGAAACTACACCACAAGATTTCAGTGAATATTTATGCCTTTATTTATTTCACATATTTATTTTTTTCTCTTAGTTTTCTGTTGTGGATGAATGCAAAATATTTCACTAGCATATCTTCTTGTCTTGATCTTCCAATTTTCCAATTTCCTATAGCACCTCAAGGGCCTTTTGTGGGGCAAATTCCTAGTATGGCTTACTTATTTTGTTTCTAAGTACAATTTCCTAATCTAAAAAATATTGAAATGTAATTATCTCACTTCTTTGCTTTTAATAACAGGAGAATGGGGAAGTCAACTACTGTAAAAAGAAGAAAACTCACAGAAGAGAACCCTAACCATAGCATATTGGCCATGGAGGGTAACCTTGGTGAGCCAAGCAGGACAGGAGAAACCCCGACCATTGCCTCTCTGCCACCCCAAAATCCTTAGTCCAGAGGAACCCAAGTGCCTAACCTATTCCACTACACTACAGGATGGGCAGCCAGTGCAGGAAGCACCCAGGATTTGGTAACTGGCACTTAGCCAGGGCAAATTCATTCTAAGGAAGGAAACACTTTACATGCAAACACCTAATTTACAATTAAAAGTGCTTAGGAAAGTGATGCAAACCTTGAATGAACAATATAGGAAAGAATTAGAATGCATGAGACATTCAAAGAGATATCCACGAAATGAAAAATTCAATTGAAAGCTGGCAAACCTGCTTGAATGAAACCAATGATAGACTTACAGATCTTGAAGACAGAAATTCAGCTAGTGGACATGAAATGATATATCTCTTAAAAATAAAGAGAAACCAGGAAATAATACTTCAACAGCTGCAAGATTATGGAAAGAAATACAATATAAGCCTGACAAGTGTCAACAAAAAGGCAAGAGTGAACAACAACAGAAAAAGACTATTTGCAAAAGTAATAGCAGAAAATTTCCCAACCATGGGAAAAGAACCTATAGATAAGTGAGGCATATAGAAATCCAATTATCCATAAGCAAAATATCTATATCCAGACATATAATAATAAAGATCCAAGAAATTCAGCATGAGAACAGAATATTAAAAGCCCTGTTAGAGACAAGAAACAGATTACCTTTTCTATGTTAGAGAAAATGAACAGATCACCTTTTTTAAAAAGCCCACCAGGATCATGGCAGACTTCTCAACACACACACACACAAAAAAATCAAGTCAAGAAGAGCTTCAAGTGAAGTATTTCAAGTTCTGAAAGAAAACAACTTCCAATCCAGATTGATGTACCCTGAAAACCTATCTTTCAAAATTTATCAAGAAATAAGGTACTTCCAAGACAAAGAACAACTGAGGAAATTCATGACCACCAAACCAACTCTACAAAGAGTACCAAAACATATTCTAGAAAGAGATAAAAATTACCACAATTTGAAGAACAGCAGAAACAAACCATCAAGCAGAGCAAGTGATTAAACAGAGAAGAAAAGTAGAAAACTAACAGCAAGAAAATAACATGACAAAGATAAGCCAACATATATAAGTTATAGCCATCAATGAAAATTGTTTTAGTTCACCAATCAAAAGAAACAGACTGGGAAAGTGGCTCCAGAAACAAAATTGAACAATATTCTGTATACAAGAAACACACTTAACTAAAAAGGAAATTCATTGAAAGTCAAAGGATCAAAAACTATAATCCACATGAAAAGAATACAGGGAAAAGCAGAGGTAGCCATTCTGTTTGCACACAATGTGAGCTTCAAACAAAGAACGATCAAAAGAGAAAAAAGGTCACTGCATACTTCTGAGCGAAAAACTTCAAGAGAAAGAGATAAGAATCATAAGTATAAATATATGCACAAAATATGGGAGCACTAAACTATATAAGACAAATATTGGCCTGGGGATTTAGCTCAGCAGCAAGAGTGCCTGCCTTACAAGTGCAAGGTCATGAGTTTGATACCCAGTACTACCTGCCAAAAAAGACAAATATTAATAGAAATGAAAAATCAAATAACCAGTAACACAATTGTGATGGGATACCCCATTGTCACAAAGAGATGAATCAACTAGAGAAAAAATCAGTAAAGAAGTAACAGAACTAAAATAAACTTGTGAACAAATGAATTTAGTAGACATGTACAATGTTCCACCCAACATGAGAGAATACACATTCTTCTCACATTCACACAGGATGTTCTCTGAATTAGACCATACACTAGCTCATGAAACATAATTAACTAATTGAAAAGAAATTGAAATAATTCCATGCATATCATTTGATCATAGTGTAAAGAAACTGGAAATTAATGATAAAAGAAACTGTACAAACTTCATAAACACAAGGAAACTAAATAATACCCTCCTAAACAAACAATGGGTCACAGATGAAATTAAAGAAGAAATTAAACAATACCTACATCACATGAAAATGCAAATACAACATACAGGAACCCTTGGGACAATATGAAAGCAGTCCTCAGAAGGAAATTTTTAGCAATGAATTCTCACATCAAGAAAACAGAATGAGCACAAATAAACAATCAGATGTCACACCTCAAGCAGAAAAAAAGAAGAGCAAGTCAAGTCCAAAGTGCAAAGAAGGGAGGGCACCATCAACATCAGAGCAGAAATTAATGAAATGAGACTAAGAAGATAATGCAAAAATTAGTGAATCAAAGAGTTGGTTTTTGAAAGAATAAATAAAATTGATAAAATCCTAGCCAATATTATAAAAAAAAGGAAAAAAACTAAACTGCATGCAATAAGGAACAAAAAGGGTGAGATCACTACAGATCCTTTAGAAATTCAGAATATCACCAATACTTATATCAAAAATCTTTACTCTCATAGGATGCAAAAAAACAGAAGAAATGCACAGATTCTTAGAAACATGAATTAACAAAGCTGGATCAATAAGATGTAAAGCTTCTGAATAACTCAATATCAGTTAATGAAATTGAAAACATATTCAAAAACTTACCAATAAGGAAAAGTCCAGGTTCTGATGGATTCACAGTTGAATTCTACAAGAAATTCAGAGAGATTTAATGACAATACTCCTCAAACTCTTTAATGAAATTGAAGGAAAGGAATTCTCCCTAACTTATTACCGGAAGCAAGTATTACCCTGATAGCAAAACCAGAGAAAATCCATTCAAAAAAGATAACTACAGGCCAATCTTCCTAATGAACATAGAAACAAAAATCTTCAATAATATACTAGCATGCATGGGCCATTAGGGGAAGAGTCAGACCCCAGCCTTTTCCTGTGAGTCAGCACCATTCATGGACTGTGTGGGAAGAGAACAAGAAACCACCAAAAAGCAAGCTCACCCTGCAAACCAGCATCATGTGTGGGCTTCTGGGGCAGAGCCCAATGCCAGCCCCTTCCAGCACATAGGCTGAAAAACAAGAAGAGCCAACATCCCCCAACCCCTATGAGTGACTGACAGAGCCAAAGAAACATTGACTGAGGTGATAGGTATTGAGGTAAAATAAAATTTAATGCTTCCAGTGTTTACTGTTTTACTGACTTTAAAGGTCTAAAGCTAATGGTCTGATCATCTATTCAGAATATAACAATACACAACATAGCATCTATGGGGTATCTCCTGAAGGTGGTAGCCATTGTTAATTCCCTATTATCTTGTTTTGAAGTCCTATATCATTTTCTTTGTTTTGTTGGGTTGGATTTTCTTCTGTTTTGTTTATTTTATTGTATTTGATGGCATGGGCACCTATTTCAAAGACAACAAGAGATGTTATCATAGCATCTTGGGTTTACTACTGTCTAGTTTTGAAGTCCTTTATTGCATTAATTGTTTTATTTTTATTGGCTCTATTCTGTTCTGTTTTGTTTGATTTTTACTATGTCTGAAGGTATCTGAAGCTATTTTGAGGACAGATGGAGGCACTTCAGTGGCTATTATTGATTTTTGTATTGTTTTGAAGTCCTGTGTCACTTACACTGGTTTGTCTTTATTGGCTTTGTTCTGTTTAATTTTGCTTGGTTTTATTCTCCTTAAAATAAAAATTTTAAAAAGATACTAGCAAACAGAATGCAGCATATCTCATCAAGAAGAATATGACCAAGAGGATTTATCCCAGGAGGGGTGGTTCAACATATGCAAATTAATAAATGTGATATACTATATCAACAGAGTCAAAGACAACAATCACATCATGATATCTACAGATGCAGAATAATCTTTTAGTAGATTTCAAAATTCATTCCTGATTAAAAAAAAAACCTACAGAAAATCAAAATAGGTGGTCTTTACCTCAATCTGATGAAAGCCATCTATGACAAAACAATAGCCAACATCATAGAAAATGGACAAAAACTAAGAGCTTTCAACTTAAAATCAAGAACAACATGAGTATGTCCACTATCACTGATCCTATTCAATATAATTCTGAAAACACTAACCAGAGCAATCAAATAAGAGAAATAAAAGGAATAAGGTTAGGAAAGGAAGAAATGAAACTATCATTTATTACAGATACATGATTCTCTACATAGAAGACCCCAAAAACTCCACCAAAACACTTCTAGATTTAACAGTCAAATTCAGTAGCATAGATGGATACAAAGTCAGCACTCAAAAATCAATAGCATTCCTGAAAACAAGCAATAAACTCACCAAGAAAGAAATTAGACAAACAACACCTTTCACAATAGCATCCAAAAAAAAAAAAGAAATACTTAGGAATCAATCTAACAAAAGGAGTAAAAGATGTATACATAGAAAGCTAAAGTACTACGAAAAAAGAAATTGAAGAGAATATCAGAAAGTAGAAAGATATTTCTTGTTTATGAATAGGAATAACATTTTGAAAATTGCCACATTGCCAAAATTGTTAAATAAATTTAGCGCAGTCAAAAAAATCAACAATAGAGTGAAAATAAAACTCAAATAATGGGAAAAAAATTTTAGCTGACTGTCCCTGAGACAAAGGACTTCTGTCTAGAACATATAAGCAATTAAAAAGAATCAGTTCCCCAAAATTCAAAGACCCAATCCAAAAATCGGCATCTGAGATGAACATGTACTTCTCAGATGAAGAAACATAAATGGCAAACAAATACAAGAAAAAACATTTGCCATCACTTGTCATTTGAGAGATGCAAATTAAAACAATGGGATTCTATCCCATCTCATAAAGAATAAGTATCATCCAAATATCATCCAATTATAGAAGTTAACAGGGTTGTGGGGCAGAAGAAACCCTTCTCCACTGTTGGTGGGAATGTAAACTAGTGTAACTTATGTTAAAATGGACAGTCCTCAAAAAACTAGCATTAGAGGTCCCATGTGACCCAGTTATTCCCCTTCTAGGTATTTTTCCAGAAGAATTGAAAACATCATACCATAGCAATATATGTGCACCCATGTTTATAGCAGCACAATTTGTAACAGCTAAACTTTGGAAACAACACAAATGCCCATTAACCAAGGAACAGACAAAAATATGTGGTATTTTCATACAATGTAATATTATTCAGCTATAAAGATAATCTCAAGCTGGGCATGGCGACACATGCCTATAATCCTAGGATTTGGGAGGTTGAGGCAGGAGAATTGCTGTGAGTTTGAGGCCAGCCTGGTGTACAAAGCGAATTTAAGACCAGCCTGAACTGCATAGCAAAACTCTGTCTCAAAAGAAAGCAAAAAAGCAAGAAGGAAGGAAGGAACAAATGAACAAAGGAAGGAAGGAAGGAAGGCAGGCAGAAGAAAAAGAAAAATGAGCTGGGTGTGGTGACTCATGCCTGTAACCCCAACACTCAGGAGACTCAGATAGGAGGATTGTTGCAAGTTTGAGACCAGCTTGGGCTACAAAGTGAGCTCAAGGTGAGCTGGAAGTGCATAGAGAGACCCTGTCTAAAAAAAAACATACACACACAAAAAGATATATTCCACTTTTATAGGTAAATGGGTGCAAATAGCAATCACACTCATAAGTGAAATAAATCAGACTCAAATGTGTAAATATTGTATTGAATAAAAAAGATCCAAAAGGAACAACAGATATTATGAAAAGTAAACAAACTGCTCAAAAGTAAAAAACAACTAGAATGGAGGAAAGAAGAAAAGCCAGAAGGGAAAAAAATACATATATATATTTATATAAAATACATATATATATATATATATATAATACATATACAACATAACTAAGATAATTGTACTACTAATTCTATTAGTTCATTGAAAGGAAAAGTTAGTGCTTATATTGCTTGATCAAATTTGCATGCTTATATCTGATAATCTGAGCAACTATTTTGAAAATAAAAATAAGCAATATAATGACCATTGTTACTTTCCTATCATCTTGGTTTGAAATTCTGTATTTTTTTATTTTAAAGAGATTAAAACAAAAGAGGACAAAACAAAGCAAATCAGAACAAAACAACATAAACAACACAGCACTTCACAACAAGACAACCAGAAATTAACAATAGCTACCATAATGTCTCTTTCTTTAAAGTAGTTGGGCACACCTTCACACACAATAATATCAAACATAACAAAATAGTATAAAACCATTCATAAGAATGAAATTATTACAGGACATTCAAAAACAAATAACAAAACATAAACAATGGCTTCTATAATATCTCATGTTCCATAAATAATTGTTTATACTATCACACATATTAAAATTCAATATGACACAACATGACAGAACCAATGGAAATAGAAGAACAAAAGCATGGTAGGACTGCAAAGCAAGATGATATTAAATCAGCAATGGCTGCCATAATGTCTTGTTTTCTTCAAAGTAGCTGTTCATACCATCGCACTTAATAAAATCAAACAAAACAGAATAAAAGCATTCCAACCAATGAATGAAAACATTATAAGACTTCAAAGCAATATAACAGGGAACCATGATTACCATAAAATCTTATGTACTCTTCTCATTTTTACACTAGGGAGACTATACGGTATTTATACATGTGAGTTTGATTTCTTTCACTTATGAGTACGGTCTCAGGTTGGTGCCATTTATTTATAAATATCTCAATGTGATCATTCTTTATAGCTGAGTAGTACTCCATTGTATAAAAATACCACATCTTTTTTATCCAGTCCTCAGTTGGTGGGCACTTAGGCTGTTTCCAAGATCTGGCTATTACAAATTGTGCTGCTATAAATATGAGTGCACATATATCACTGTGGTATAATGTTTTCAGTTCTTCTGGGAATATGGCTAAAAGTGGAATAGCTGGGTCAAATGGGACTTCCAGACTCAGCTTTTTGAGGAATCTCCAGACTGACCTCCACAGTGGTTGCACCAGTCTACACCCCCACCAACAGTGCAGAAGAGTTCCTTTTTCCCCACAGCCTCTCCAGTATTTGTTGTCGGTAGTTTTCTAGATCCTGGCCATTCTTTCTGAAGTGAGATGGAATCTCAGTGTGGTTTTAATTTGCATTTCTCTCATGACTAATGATGATGAACATTTTTTCATGTATTTATTTGCGATTCATATTTCTTCATCTGAAAACTGTGTATGCATTTCAGATGCCCATTTTTGGATTGGGTCTTTGAATTTCGAGGGTCTGGTTTTTTTTAAATTCTTTATAAGTTCTAGACAGAAGTCCTTTGTCTGAGGAACTGTCCAT
>PVJX010021532.1:0-31756 GCA_004027295.1 Dolichotis patagonum | reverse complement strand
GGGTCCCAAAGAGACAGGCCAAGATGCTGCTTTCTGGGAGGCTTCCTGGGGGTGAAGGGCGGGGCTATGGGCCCAAACAGACCTGGCCCAGATGCCGGTCACCAGGCAGTTCCCTGCGGATGAAGGGCAGGGCTACCAGTCCCAAACAGTCACGCCGAGATGCAGGTCTGCGCAGACTTTCGATCCAAACAGCCCATGCCACTCTGCGGGTCCGAGAGTTTCGGGTCCCCAGTAGTTTTGTTTTTTAATCAGAAATTGCAATGACACTCAAAAAAGAGGGCTTCTAGAGCTACTTCAGAAAGTAGCAAGAAAAATGGGATAAATACGTTCAAAGAGAGTGAGGATTTTGAGAGTGATTAATGACAATGTCTTTTATTGTAATATATTTTTAAATTTAAACATTCACTGTGTATTTTGCTTATGCCCTGTACTCAGTGCCTAGCCCATAGCAACCTATTTGAATTGAGCAAATCAATGACAGCCATGTTGCTTTGATCGTCTAGGATCTATACTTTGCCTTCATAGGATTCTTTGTCTTCATAAGGTTCCTCATAGGATTTCTAGAACTGACCATGACCTTCAGCCCAATCCTTTTTGTCTTCTACTCCCGTACTGGAAAACCGAGACTCATCACTGATATTGCTTTGATACTTCCATTGAAATATGTATTGTGCATTTCACCCATAAAATATTCACCAGGCCAAAATCCTCATTCATCTCCATTTCTCACTAATCATCATGTCATATATGCTCAGTTACTGGTAATAAATACCCAAAGTATTAAATATGTAGTTGGACAACCTGCTACATTATTTACATAATAGAATTGTGGTGGGCATAAATGTTAATAAGTAACTATGCAATATTATTAGTGATCACTTACACTTGCAAAATCATAAATTATTCAGGTGCCTCTTAATTCGTGAATGTCATTTTATGTTAGATGGTAACCATCAAAGGTATATTTTATTCATAACAGGCTCTCAACACTTATACTTTTGACAGGTTCAATCACCTCACTCTCACTTCATGATTAAGAAAAGTCTGTGTTACAGAGACTCAGGTTAAGTTTGCAAATTGCTGGGGATCCCAAGTTTTCTTGCTGCATGTTCCCATACCATCACGCTCATAGCAAAGGGACTTCAAATGCTTGTAAGATGACATCTCTTTAACTCTTGGAGGCTACAATCAGTGCATACTCCCATATGGATGGATGAGATTTTGCCAGGTGATGTAAGCATATGTTCCAAAGATTTCCACAGTCTGCAAGTATGTTTTCAGGCCATTGAACAATGTTGGGTAGTGCTGGCCTCAAAGACTGAGTGGGTGTCTTAGTAACAAACAATGACTTTTCTCTTGATGAAGTTTTAGAGGAAATATATCTAATGGATTTTTAGCACTCATTATCTGCAATATAATTTACTTTTTGTTTTATTTTTAATTTTTCCAACAGCTCTGATAGATAAGATTTATTGTACATCCTTATGCACAATCTAAGGCTAAGTCAACAGTTTCAGAATCATCAAGTACCTTCCCCAGGGTTCGGATAAGTGGCAACGTGAACACTTGGAACTTTGATCTACCTTAGATCAAAACCTCTGTTCTTCCCATTATATCTCTGACCAAACAGAGCAAAGAAAAATATGCATTGGCCTGTAACATTTGGTGGGAGTTCAAGTGTGCTTTTCAAGCACAAATATTTACAGAATTCCCATGTTATGAATGAGGAAGCTATTTGGAGATTCAAGACTAAATCTCTTACCTTGAGAATCTTTAAAGGACTAGAAAATGTGCATCTAATTAGCATTATTTTTTAAGTAACATAACAAGTAATAGATTTGGACTTTGGTGCTTTAGATTCAACATCAGATGAATGAGCTCACCTACAAGCTACACAAGGCCACGTGTACCATGCGGCTGACATCCTTCCCCAAGCGTCCCAAACCCATGGCCAAGAGGCTCAGATTCCTTCTCCACAACTGTAGCCTTGTGGGGATGATCCATAGGATTCCTGTAGGTCTACCAGTTCCCTTCCATTTGCAGGGAAGTTGCGGCTTCCTGAGCCAGTGGTGTTCACTCAGGGAACTCTGGGAGGAGGTGTGCAGAGCCCAGCTGCCCCCTACTGATGGATGTAGGAACTGCTTCGGATTCTGAGGGAATTTCTCTACTTGGAAACAGTCTGCCGGAGGCCTGGCTATTTTACATTTTAATTTTTCTTCTTTGTCATCAATAAGACAACATTTCCCCTGAGCCCTGATCGCCTTCAGAAACTTTCAGCATCTAGGTCACCCTTGGTTATCTCCCTTGCCCTGTTGAAAAAGTCAGTCCTGACTGACTGCTGCTATTTCCTGTCTCTGGCTTTTTATCTGCTTCTACCTGTTCACCTTCACAACAGTTTCCTGGAGTTAGGGAAATGTGAAATTTCACCTTACTGGTCAGCACAGAGTCTTCTAAACTGGAAATTTTTGGGAAAAATACAGCCATGCAGGTAAACATTCTATTAAGAACTATCTCAATCTTAACGTTTAGGATTCAGTTGGCTAACTGAATAACCACTACTGAGTTTTAGAGAGGGATTATTATTTATTTACTTTGCTTATTTCTAATTTATAACTTTTTTCCCTCAGATCAGGGATGCTCAGACTCAACTAGGTATTGGAATTCCCTTGATAAGTCTAATGGTCAGTCAACTGTAAGAGACACTATAAATCTAAAAACAATGTAAAACACAAAAAAAGTTTAAAAACAAAATCTTACATTAACCTTCTGGATGCTCTCTGTTTGAGAGGTAACTATTTAGGAGAAAACGTTAGAAAGACTGAAACTGCAGTAGTCAATCTAAGGCTATGAACCCTGGAGTAACTATCAGTGAGCTCTTTCACTTGCTATACCTGCCAATTTGAAATACTTCAAACTCATGAAGGGTAGCACTAGAAATGTTGTAGTATTTCTAGAAATTTATATGAGAGGAAAAGCCAGAGCCTGGAGTGAAAAATATATGTACATCTACCTGGAGTTCTTAGTAGAATAAGTCTGATGGATGGCAGATTGGGATAACAAAATAAATGGGATGTGGCAATTATACCTTGGTTCCTTCAGTACTGTGGTAAAGCCTATGGTGTCAATTTACCTCGCAAGTCATGGATGGCACAGATATTTGTCCTGTCATTTTATTGTGTGTGTGTGTGTTTTTACTGAACAAATGATTAAAAATAGGTACTTATTTTTAACATTTTTTTTGCCTGATGAATAAAACATTGTGTGTACATTTAAAAAATGTCATACCTTTTTCCCCTGGACATCCAGAGAACAATAGCAATGCATGCAACCAACAGTGTAAGTGACACATTTATACAGATGATCCCTGACTTACAGGGAAGTTACTTCCTGGTAAACCCCACTACAAGTTTAAGATGAGATCACAATAATGCTCCTAACCTGCTTAGCAATATAATATACTGTAGAGTTTGATTATTCACTCCTGATTGCAGTAAATGGCTCAGTGTGGTGAAAGATGCTGCTAGCCCAGGAAAGAGCAAATCCAGAATGTAAATTGTGCTTCATATTGAATATGAATTGCTTTCTTACTGTCATAGAACCAAATATCCTAAACCGAAGCTTCATAAATTGGTAACCCTCTCTATATGTTCAGTCATTATAAAAGAGGGCATTATAGGGTTTGTAAACGAGATGTAGACAGAATAGGAAATGGATGTGAAAACTGAAACATTCTCAGTAGAAGTAGTGGTAACAGTATAGTCGATACAATGCAACTAGGCTTGAAGTTTACCTGCTCATATGTGATTATGTGAATGAACTGTAACATAATGAATTAATCAAAAATATCATTAAAAGCACTTTTTATATGATGTCAACTTTTAAAAAAATAGAGATTTTTTCTAAATGGCACAATATATCACTGGACAAATTCTGCTGAGTTTCTTCACTAATTTTATCATCCTACCGAGAGGGAACAGTAATGGTGCTTTTATGGGTTTGGGAGTAATCGGAGAAAGACCCCTGTTCCCAGGCCTCACTAGGGTACTGGGAATCCACTTGATTTTCCTCTAGATTTGAAAATTGATTGATGCTTCCTGTTTTGTTATCTACGAATACGAAGTTACACGTTTGGTTGGATGTGTGTTACTTTCTGAGCAACCAACCAAACCATAGAAGTAATTTTAGATTCCATCCATTTCTGAGATTAGACTGAAAATAAGAAAAACATGAAAATATCTCAAAGACATAGATTTGAATGTCCCACATGCTGAACTCTGTTCCCCATTCTCCTGGAGGAGGAAGAGATTGAGAAAATGAACAAACATGATGATTGTTAATGGTGGTATATCAACCTGGTTGGAGTATGAAATACCTAACAGATGGGTAAAGCACAGTTCTGGATGTATCAGTGAATAATTGGAATGCAGGCCAGCAAATGGAAGAAGGAAGACCCTCCCTGGATGTGGGTGGCACCAACCAGTAGGCTTGTAGCCTGCCAGAGATAAAAAGAGTGAAAAATAGTGTCTGCTTTGAGGAGCACCAGCCTTCTTGCGTTGGTCCATCGTTTGCTGTCATATCATCCGGAAATCAGTCTCTAGGATTTCAGTTTATTTGGTCACTCAACACTGATTCACACTGGTGATGCTCCAGGAACCTTCCAGACCTTTGACCCTGAACTCACTCTGCACCCCTCTTGTTCTAGGTCTTCCTACCTCTTGCATTGATCATCTCCACTGGCTCCTCCGGCTCTCTGGCTTTCCAAAAGCCACTATGTGTTCTCTCTCACTCCTGATCCAGTCAGGTGCTTAGTAAATCCTCTTACATAATAATCCATGTATTTCTATTGCTTCTCTTCCTCAAGAGGACTTAACCAATGTGTTAAGCACCTCTGATGTTCTAGTGTTCCTGCTGATTACCTTATGCTTACTACTGCACTAAAATTCTAAATCAACACTTGGAAGAAAGTTTTACCATTTCTGTTTCAGAGATTGGAGCCTGAGACAGATGAAGCAGCTTGCAAAATACCACAGAGTCAAAACACATCAAATGTGTTATTTAATTTCTGACCTGTCCAACTCAAGTACATTCCGATTTCTCTATGCTAACCCTCCAAATGGAAAGAGAAAAGAGACATTAAAAAATGTTTCCCACCCCGGTTGCTGCTTTGTATCCAGTATGGGTGGGCTGCAAGCCTGTCTACACTGGACTTGTGGCTTCTAACTCTTGAGAACCTACACCTCCTGTGAATGTGGCTTCCAGGGTCTTTCTTCAGCCATAGAGACCTTCAGAGGTAACCCTAACAGGCTTTGCTCAGCAAGCACTGGGAATGTCCAGTGGTTTGGATTCCCACTTCTCCCCTTTTGAAGTACACACATTTTACTGTAAACCTGTACGTATTATGACTACTTCACTTCTGAAGAGTTGGAACCATGGCACATGGGCTCAGGAGGAAACAGTTTCGATTTTCCTCCTCTAAGGTTCACTGAAGGAACAGTTAGTAGGGAAAACCATTCCAGTGCTTATAAAAGAAAGCCAAGACTGTGTAATATTGGGATAGAGTTAATAGACAGTTAAAATTCATTCTTTAACTGCACTGTCTGCCTATACTGCCCTTAACAAGATCATTTTCTGTACATGAAATTTTGTTCCTCATTACCCCTAATTACATCCTTTAAAAGGCATTCTCTGCAAATGCAGCATGAACAATGTAGAGTATAAAATACTTATCTTTCCTCTATTCTTGTTAATTGTTGAGTCTTACTCTTAAATCTGACTTCAGCATTTATCTCTTTCTATCCCCAATAAAATGTTTTATTCTCACTTAAACTTCAGAGACTTTTCTTTCTGTGATCAAGGAGAAAAACATGCTATTGTAATGAATATAGAAGAAACACTCTTTTTTCTTTTTGGGGCAGTACATCACTTAACATATTCTACTGTATCACGTAGTTCCCATTTGGGCTGCAAGACTATCATTTTCTTAAGGACAGAAACAATATCTTACAGATTTCTTGAATGCTTACAGCACCCAAATTGTCATCTTTAGTAGAAAGTACATTCAACAAACATTTATTGATTAGAATGACAATGACTGGATACTGTATCATGCAAGGTACCCAATTTTATATTGTATATTCACAAATATTACAAACAATATTCCTATTTTGAGTTCATTTTTGCTTCTTTTAGCTCATACGAAATAATTTATTACATAAAGCCCACCAGTAATTCAAAATTATTTTTTCATTTCTAACAAATATTTATGAAAAATTATATTACACTTGTATTGTTTTTATATCCATATCTTTACTTCAAATTTCTTTATCTCTTTGTTTTAAATTCAGTCATCTTGGTTGCACTTTCTGAGTGTTTTCTTATGTATCTGTTAAATGTATATGAGGAAGTGGAATTAAAAATTGAATTTAAGATCAGGTGAGGTGGCACATGGTAGTAATCCCAGCACTTGAGAAGCTGGGGCAGGAGGATCGCTGTGAGTCCAGCTAGGGCTACATAAGCTAGTTCAAGGTCAGCTTGAGCTATGTAGCAAGACCTTGCCTCAAAACAAATGGATCTAGTACTCTGAGTTGATTTGTTTAGCTAGGATAAATAGAACTATCATTGCTATTACTCTGGTATAATTCTAATAATGTTCCTGAGAGTACTGATACAGACTTGGTGACTATTAGAGTCATATTACCATGATAAGTCAAAAGGGTTTACTTTTAATAAAATACTAACTTTCTTTAACCCAGTACATATGACCCTACTCTTGTATTTTGGGGGTACTGGAATAAATATTGAATTATACATCTTCCTGTGTGTGTGTGTGTGTGTGTGTATGTGTGTATGAATGTGTGTGTGTGTGTGTGTGTGTGTGATATTGTGGGTACTTATTTTGTAGCAAGTACTTTGAGTACATTATTTAATTTTCACAATGAGTTATCATGTGAGGGCAATTCATATATGAGAATATATGGAGGCTTCGGGACATACTTGTTTGCAACTAGCAGGTGGTGGATCTGGATGTGGCTTGCAATAAGTGAGGCTCCGAATCCTGGTGTTAAGCCTCGAGTCCAGATGTCCTCCCAAAGCCTCACGCGGTCACAGACGGAGCTTTCTCAGAGGTGGCTGGATAAGTGTGTGATGCTGGGATGAAGGATGTGTGATTACCAACTTAGTTACTGACTAATTTGGCACAGGTTTGAGTGTGAATTATGGGAAGACCCCCATGGGTGTGTGTGTTACTTGCCCTAAAGGGGTGTAGCCTGGATATAATACAAGAGACAGAAAGAGAGCTGCTGTGCATGCTTGCTGCTTGCTGCTTTTCTGCCTTGCTACTTTGCTGCCTTCTGCCTGCCATGAACAATTTCTCCTCTGTGATGTTCCTCTGCCATGCCATTCTGATTTGGAGCCAGCCAACTATGAACTGAAACCTTTATGAACTATGAGCTACGTAAACCTTTCATATTTTATCTTTGGGTATTGGGTATTTTCTCTCAGCAATGAGAGAAGCAACTAAGAGACTCCTGGACTGCAGCAACATTTCAATCATCTTTGCCTAGTGGAAAGTGCTTGGAGTGACAGCCTGTGTACCTATTGCCTGGTGTTCTAGACACATCACAGTACCAGGAAAATGGCCAGTGAATCAGACACACTTTGGGACACTTACGGAGATGTGAGTACATTCTGCACTGAAAGCTATGACATGGAATGGGGAAACTTCTTCACTTCCCCAACTAATTTAGAGGATTTTGTAATGATAATCTCCCCCCTTCTCCAAGTTTGTATTTAATGAACATTATTTCTAAGAGAAAAAGTGGGCACCTCTTGATGGGAATAGTTGCACACAGCTGAGGTCCTGAGTCTTCTCTTGCATGGATGCACATGATTCCCTTTCCATACATAACCATGTCACAGTTCATGTCACAGTGATGGCACCTGTCCAGGCTGAAAACACCTTACTGTGTGCATACCACATTGTTAAGAGCCTCAATTCATTGATCTTCTTATTTTTTGGTGTGAAATCAAAGGTGCTCTGCTTCCATGGTTATATATTTGCAAAATGTGAGTTAAAATCTATGTGGCAAACATACACACTTGTAGAAGAGGAGTAGACAGGATCTATTAAGAAGTTGACTGGAGAGAGAGAGAAAAAAGGTGGGTGATACCCCCAACATGATGTTGGATATGAACCCAAGACATAGTCTCAATGGTCAGAGCTCCTGTGTGTGATAAGCAACTCACTACTCTCCTGTGGACATTTTAATCCTAGAATAGCAAGATTCATCAGAGACGGGTCTGGTGACATTGTTAACATTGGTGGTCAGCATTCTGGGAGGCTCAGGTAGGAGAATCACAAATTCAGACAAGCCTGAGCAACTTAATGACTTACCAAGGACCTTTCTAAAAGAGAAGTTTTAAAAGTGGGTTGGGCTGGGCTTCAGGGAAAAGGCCCTGGCTCAACCTTGGTACTAGAATCAAAAGGGGAAAATGATCCGCCAGACTGCAACTGAGTGCCTAAGAAATCGAGACCTAGATTTCAAATATTACCATCTTTCCTATTGCTAGCTCTTTCATAGATAAGCATCCTTGCATTTTAATATCTTAAGATTAGATCTGACAAATGTTTTAATTCATAATGCCTATTTAGTTACTATGAAATGTGAAGGCTCACATTGATTATGAGCTTCAGCTCAGTTTTTCTCAATTATAGCACTGAGAATGGTCATGGAATAGTAACATGCTGATCAAACCTGAAGACTGCACACATAGCTTTCCTAACCAGCTCCTCCACTATTCTATTTGCCACTAAAAACTCTTGTGCCTGTACACTGTAGGAGGAGAGGGTGGGACAGAGTGAGACAGAGACAGACACAGACAGAGATAGGATGTATGAACATGTATATGTTTACTAAGAATAAAAAATAAGTGTTTGGGAAAAGAGCTCTTAGTTGACCAGTGGACAGAGATGCCCGACTGTGACAGTCATGCTGCATTGTCAACCTAAGTAGCTCAGGAGTCACCCAGGAAATTAGTAAAGCACATTTCAGGGTGTTTCTGGGTGGGTCACAGAAATGCAATTTCGGGCTCTGTATCTGGACCCTCTCTCCTTCCTCTTTGGTGCTGTCCCCTGCTGTTTCTTGGTCACCGTGAGCTAAACACTTACACTCTCTCATGGCCTTGTATCATGATGTTTCTGCCTTGGAGCAGTGAACCATAGACTGAACCCTCTGAGACTGTGAGCCGAATTAAACCTCTCCTCCTTTTTAAAGCACGTGTTTCCAGTCATGGGTCTCAGTGACAGGAAAGCTGACTGATGGATGCAAAAGAATCAAGCGTCTCGAGTGAAGAGCACACTAATCCTAACCTGCCACTGTTTTTTGTCCTGTAGAAATGAAGTAGGTTGTAGCCAGGGTAACACAGTGAATAACCATCAAGTGATGTTTATGAACTCACATGACTTCCATGGAACATGTGGAAAGGATATTTGACACATTAGCAGACACCTGGAGATTTTGAATTCCTCATTTCTTGCCTGTGTGATTTATTAACAGTTCTGCTAATGTAGGTAGAATGCAACACTAAATTATAGCTGCGGATGGGGCTCCACGCTCCACAGCCTAAGCTATTCAGGGCGCAGAATATCTGCAACTGACTTGATCATTTTTGAATCATCAGCTCCATCTTTATGTTAAATTAACAATTTAACAGCTGCTGTCATCAAAATTCTTTTGTGTCTACCAACATGATACTGTAATTTTTTTTCCTTAAATGCAATTTCCACAATCATTTCTGTGTCTTTTTAGTCTCAGATTACTGATTTGCATGTTTCCTCAATTTGTATACAAATGTTCAAGCATTTATATACCATTTAGGGAGTGTAAAACACCCTCCAGAGCCCTAGAGAATAATTGGATCCATCTTATCATTCACTTACTTAAATTTCTTTTTCATTAAGGACAGGTGATGAATGAATGCGGTACAATATGCCTGAACATAAGCACTCTGGTTGCTAAATGAGAAATAAGCCACAGCAAAAATAATCACCTGTGGATTTTTGTCACATCATTCCTATAGGTGGGGAGACTAGAAATAGAGTCAGGTTAGTCGTGGAAGATGCACATCTGTTCACCTTTAGTGCTAGTGTGCTTGGGCTGTAACAGCAAAGTAGCACAGCACAAGTAGTGTGAACCACCTAAATTTCTTACAGTAGCAGAGCCTTGAAGACTAGGATCAAGTTGCTGGTCACAGTCTCCATGGTGTGAGGGCCTGGAAATGAATGCATTCTCATCAAATCCTTGGTTTGCAAGGAGAGACAGACACAGAAATAGAGACAGAAACATTGGGACAGCTCTGGTATCTCCTTTCATAAGGGCACTGACACCATTAGGCCAGGGTCTCATCTTCCTGATGACACAGAATACTGACTCTTTCCCCCAGACTCCATCTGTGAACACCATACACAGGGCCCTCAGGGAGGGATGTAACTAAATTTACAGCATCCTCTCTATCTCAGAAAATATTTTAGCTTTCAATACAGTTTCCTCAAAAATTGGTTGAGCTTCCTGGGTTTGAAATGAAGCGCTGATTTGGAATGTGGCTAGATTTTTAGGAAATTTGTGGTATATTTCTGAAAGAAGTCCCTTGAGTTGGCAGATGGGAACGTAGGTGTCTGTAGAACTGTCTAGAGTGGAGCCGGCATCTGGGCAACTCTCAATATCCTCTCCTATCCTGAGTTGACTCAAGGTGGAGGCACACCATAGACAGAGCCTCCAAAGTAAATGACAGTTTGGCCCCCATGTGCAATTCCCAACACAGAAGTGGCTCATATGTGACCAACGTTGAGGTGGTGAGACCAGACAGGATGGGAAGATATGGGCAGGATGGAAAGGAGGAGTCACAATACCATTTGAGGTCAATCCATTGGGAGCTCATTGAAGCCAGTGATCAATAGAACGGTGAGACTAAACCCTGACATTGAATCCAGAAAGCCAAGGTCTCAGATGCAGATACAGAGTAAAAAGCTCTGAGAAAATGGGACAAAGTGAAAAGGAGAACAGACCAAAGCAGTGGAGAGGCTCAGGGTTATTGTTCTAATATATAGCTTGCCTTACTAACTCGTGTGCACTAGATGGAGAGAAACTTAGCATGTGGAATAAGGGGTCAAAGTCAGTGTAGAACTGAACTCAGTGCTCTGAAAGGAGCAAATGAGCAAGTGAGAAAGCTGACCAAACACTGTGGCTCTCAGGACTTCTATCTGGATATGAATAACATCACATTCTGTCACAGGCCATTGTCACAGTGACACAGGGGCCTGGTGTCACTGGGCAAGGATTGGCAGACAGGGAGGGGCAGGTGTGCACAAGTTCCTTACAAGAAGGCAGATGGAATATGTAAGGGGGAAATCTAGCCACCATATCTCTTAAAGTACTTTATCTCTTAAAAATATCTTGCACTTTTATCTCTTTCTTGCACTTGCTTGTCAAACCCCACCCTCGGTAAGGTCCAAATGGAAAACTTCTTCATGCCTTCACCTGATAAGGCAGCCATCACTGAGGAATGATTATAAACTAGGGCGAACAGCACACTGTGATCATAAACTTGTAAGGAGGAATCTCAACTTCTGTTTAATTCTAAGAACTCTTATTGTTTTTTTCCCCAAGAACTATATCCTTCTACTCTCTGCTCCAGTTTCCTTAGACCTATTTCTTGTTCAAATCCATTACCCACCACACTTCTCTACCTGCCTCTAACAGACAGTGTTGCCTCTCAGCTCATCATCAGGCAAGAAGAGGCATCTCCTTCCAGGAGCATACTCTCCCTTTCTTTCCCTCTGTCCCAGGCAAGAATGGTTCCTTCTGCCATCCCTGGCTGCTTCACCCCAGGGCCTCCGGGTGAATCCTTTCTTATCTGTACAGAGGCTCCATTGTTTTTGTTATTCCCACTGTCTTCTGTGATTACTCTTCCCATATTTTCCCAGTTGTTTGCCTCATGTGGGAAGATTTTCTTTTCTCGTCTTACAAATGTTCACCAAATTACCCATGTCCTCCTCCTGAAGATGTCTTCAGGAGCTCACATTTTGATGACAACACTCTTTTAAGTTTTCTCTTATTTCCCTGGTTATGCTTGTTTAGCCTCCTATTTTAACTCAGTTTTTTATTACAAGTGTTGTATTCTGTCAGTTCTGGGCTCCTTTTAAAGTATGTTTCATTCGTAGGTAATTTTCTTTACTCTTGTCACACTTCATGCCATCTACAGATAAATATTTTTAAATTCCTATTTGATTCTGGTAATTTTTCTGTTCTCTGGATTTATATATTTTATATGACCCCTTGGTATCCCAGTAGTCTGTCAACATTATATTTCTTCAACTGAATCCTCCTTTCTTTCCTTCCCCTTCAAACCTACTACGGTCATCACCCTCTTCCATTATTTCCTCTGCACTAAAATTGCAACATCACCTGATCACTAAATTCAAAAGTCTAAGAATGTTTTTATATTTTTTCCTTTTCTTGCTTTTATGTAATCCAACCAACATGAAGCTATAATAGAAAGTAACACCGCATGATCATGAATTATTCTAATTACCCATCTCCTCTGCTGCCATCTTTGTTGAGAGCACCACCCTCTACTGGGACAGAGGTCTGTCCAGTATCCATCCTTCCTTCCTTCCTTCCTTCCTTCCTTCCTTCCTTCCTTCCTTCCTTCCTTCCTTCCTTCCTTCCTCCTGGCTTTGCCTTCCTTCCCTTTCCAACTTGCCTTCCACACAACAGCCAGAGAGCAAAGCTGAATTGGACCCTTCCACTAAGCACCAGGAGTGTCTTCCTTTCATACGCTCTTGTAATCTCAGAATCCAAAATCCTTAGCCTGGACATTAAGGCTACCCGAGTTCATCACACGCTTCTTCTGTTTCCCTCTTCATGTCTAGACCAAGGGGCCAGGTTTTCATTTTAATCAAGCTCTTTCTCTCATCAATCCCTTCGTTTTATTACCTGGAAACTCTTCCTTCTGCATAATGTCTTGCTGATCAGATCCTCTGCTAAACACTGCCACTTCAGAGACCCCTTCACTGAGCATACATTAAGGAACCAGCTCTGACCCAAGCCTCTCTCCCCACAGCCCTTCATTTGTTCCTTTCACAAAACTCCTAAGAATATACACACCTTTTTACTCTCTGCTCCTTCACACTGTACTTGCTGGTGTACAATAAATATGCAAATGGTTTTAAAAATCACTTTGCTCAGATACAAACTCATATCCTTTGCTCAGATACAAACACAAAATTTATTGAGAGTTAGCACTTTAAATTACTCTCTGGATCATGCATTGGGAAGCAAATGACCATCAAGTCCTTTCTTTCGGATAGAGTTTAAGATCTGTTTGGAGTCATAGGCCTTTCACCTCAACACTTTGGAAGGCTGCAGTAAGAGGATCACATGTTCAATTGACCAGTCTGGGCAATGTAGTTAGCAAGAATCTGTTTCAAGGGCTGGAGATTTAGCTCAGCTGCATAAGTGCCTGCCTTGCAAGGGTGCAGTTGTGAGTTCGATCAAAAAAAAAAATCTGTGTCAAAATAGAAAATAATGATAGAAAAGACTGGAGAGGTTGTCCAGCAAGAAAGCTCTACGTTCAATACCTACTACCACAAAAACATTTTTTAAAAAATAGAGAAATTTATACTATTAGTGTCTTTTAGTTCATAGAAAAGAAAGATTTGTGCTAATATTTGTTGGAGAATTTTTTATGCCCATATCTTGTACTCTGAACAACTACATAAAAGATAATAGTATGCAATTTATTAACTACTTTTATTCTGCTATCATCTTATTATGAAATTTTGTTTTACCTTTTTTCTATAAAATAAAAAAAATAGATAGAGTTTGATTTGACGAGGGAGGTAAGCCAACCCAGCCCCTGGGGGCCCTAAGGGAAGAGGACTAAGTATGAAGAATAAATGATAAATAAATAAACTTAACAACAAAATGTAAAATGTAAAGAAAATAGGGGCTCAAGAGCGACCTCTCTCATTTTCCAATTCTTGACAAGTTTCAGCTCACATTTCACTAGTGACACAGTCTCTGTTGTCTCGGAATGTAATGGGAATAATGAATTCTGCTGAAATGTTTGCTGTGATCGGAAGCTACTTGCATTGCTATCAAAATAAATAGAAAAATAAGGAATGAGTTGAGGGCTAAAGAAAACAAACAAAGAACTTGGGGGGAAAATACTTTTGAGGCTGAGACTTGCATATTGGTGGAACAGATTTCTTTCACCCCAGATCTCCAGACACCCCCCAGGGGCAGCCAGTACAGAAAGCAGGTTCTTTCTCCTTAGCTGAACACATTGCAGGCTGTGTCTCTGTCTCTCTCTGTCTCTGTCTCTCTCTCCTAACTTATGATACCCAGAAGACCTATGAAGACCTATGAAGAATGATTCAAAATTACTGTGAAAGTTTAATGTAAAAATTTATTATGGTAAAAGATGCCTTGCCGTGGATCTACCTCAAAATCTGTTCCCCACCCTTTGATTACATTCATTTTGTTACCTTTGCCCCTTTCTGCAATAGCTCTGGAGTCCTCTTTCTTGAATGCCTTTAACTGTGCTGTCCTAACTGGCTTGATGTACTGTATCAATTCTAAATATTTCCCATTCATAGTCATTCTGACTTTGGGGAAGAGGTAGCCGTCACACAGAGCCACATCCAGTGAATAACGTTGATGAGGGTGCAGTGTCATGGTTTTTGCAAGCCTGTCTTTTCATTCAGTGGCACTCACCAGTTTGGCATATTGATTGATCATTCCTTTCATAATGGATGATACTGTCTTTCAGAATTAAGCCTTTTCTATGGTCTCAGAGGGTCGATTCACTTCCCAAAGTCTGAGATAACCTGTTTTGCTAATCTGTTCACACGTTAGAAGACAAGATTAGGAATTCAAATACGCAGCTTGCTGAGGAGCTCTCTCAAAACTCTTGGGTCCCTACCTGGACTGGCTGGGTCAGTCTCTCCAGGATGGTACCTGGGCATATGTATTTTACCAGATTATCCAGGTTATTCTAATTCCCTAAGGAATTTCATGTATTGAAATCTGATCCCCCTGGAATCCTGGACTCTCCAGTGCCATGCCTGTTTTTCTGTTGTTGGTTTTTTTGTTTTGTTTTGTTTTTTGGTTCCAGGGAATCAAACTCCTGACCTTGTGCTTGCCAGGCAGGTGCTTATGCCGCTGAGCTAAACCACCGGCCCTCCATGCCTGGTTTTCTCTGTCTCATTTTTTCTTTTCTCTCTTTGAGATAGGGTTTCACTATGCAGTTGAGACTTGCCTCAAACTCACAACAGATCCTCTTGCCTCAGCCTTCTGAGTGCTGGTATTGCAGGTGTGCACCGCCATGCCTGGCCTGATTCTGTAACTGTGCCTCCTGTCACAATTACCTGGAAATCTTTTAAAGAGCCTGATGCCTATGCTGAACCATGTACCAATTAAAACTGAATCCAAGAGATTGGGACCAATGATCTTTTGCTTCATAGACCCTCGCAGCTGTTTCCAATGCAAAGAAGACATAAACACCTCTTTTCCCTGCCAGGCACTGTGCAAGGTAGACAGGGTCCTCCTTGGCTGTGCTTGGGGGAGCTGGGTGAGAGGGGGCAGGCTGTCACGGCTCGGTGGCATGAGGATATCCAGGAGTGCTATACAGCAGCAAATTTCCCTTTTGCCATTCAAACTGGCAAGAGACCACCTTGGACCAAATGGAGATCATTAATATAAGAGGAAACTGAGCTCCTGGGCAGCAGGCAGTGCCCAGCATCCAGGAGGCTGCACCTGTCCTCTGTTACCTGTATCTGTTTGGAGCAAGTCACCCCATTACTTAGAATATCACGTGTCAGGAAAGGAGATGCTATCTTCCTGGCTTCGACGTATGGCTGCTGTTTTATCGCAAGAGACCCGGCAGTTCACATATTTCCAGTCAGAGCACCTCAGATTGGGGTTGGGAGAGCAATTTGGAATTCACTATTTCAGTCTGGTGTGAAATCTTTGTTAGTGAAAACACGTGGTTTCCTTCTTTTTAACTTTAAAAAAAGAAAAGACCCAGTGGTGCTGAATATTTTATTCTTTTGTCTTAGAATAATTTCGCATCTCATTTTCATAATTGGCCTACAGATTCTGTCACATCAGTGGTTGTTTTACCCATTGTTGCTGCTGCTGCTGCTGCTGCTGCTGCTGCTGCTACTGCTACTGAGAGGGGCAAAGGAGAATTTTCACTGCCCAAATCACTGATAAAGTCCAGATCTGTCTGGAAACCATTTAGAGTTCATGGAGAAATGAAGGTCATAAAATACTAAGAAATCAAGAGAAAAAAAAATAAACCACCAAGGTTGAATTCAAAGTTGAGGTCTTAGCTCTTATCTTCCTTAATAATGCCTTCTCTGTTTGCCATGGTAACCACATGCGTGTGAGCTGTTACTGCAGAGACAGGAGTGCAGACAGGAGGCCGCGGAGGCAGACTGCCCTGGGAGAGGCTGTTCTTCAGGCTCCTAAAACGGGGACCAAAATGTGCTCTCCTCCTCCACTGTGGGGGCCACTGGAGGTCAGGGTGCCTTGACCTTGTCTGGACCAGCGCTCTCTCCAGAATGTTCTGTGGGCTGGACATGACCCAGGTGGGCCACAGTGGTACCTTTTCCTTTTCCATGTCTTCCTTGCTCCTTTCCTTTGCAGAGGCATCCATCCCTACAAATATCTATTTAGCAGTCTGCCTCAAACTAGGCTTCCAGAGAACACAACTTGTGCTGGCTTCTGTCCTCGAGTCTTTGTCCAAGCCATGCTTATGAATTGCTATTTGAATATTCCAGCTAAAACTCCAGCTTGTCTCTGAGGACAAGCGGTTAACCAGAACAGTTTCATCGCGCTCCGCCCGCCTGTGTCTCAGGCTCCGCGGTGACCTCCATGAGAGCAGCCGCAAGGCCCAGATCAGCCCGTTCCCCCAGTTCTCAGTGCCTCGCAGGCCAAATCTGCTGCTTCCCACTCAGTGCCTGCCTATGACAACACCATTGGTGTCTGAATGATATTTCCCAACCTGTTTCACTTTTAACTTTTGTGGTAACAATATTTGAGGGAATGAGCAAAACATAGAGTGAATATATAAATTTTTCAAAATTTGTTATAGGAAAGGATATAGAGTCATTATTTCCCTCCAAATATTCCCCCTTATTTCTAATACACGCATCTCATCATCCTCACTGCTTTCTGCAGCAGCTCTGGAATCTTCTTTAGCTGCATTATCCTGGCTGCCTCAGTGTCTTGAAAGGACCTTTGTTTCCCTTTCATGGTCACTTAGACTTAGGGGATGAGCCAGAAGTCACACAGGGCCAGGTCAGGTGACTAGGATGGATGAGGACCCAGCATCATGTAGTTATGACTTTCTGTTCAATGGTGCTCAGCAGCAGCATTCACAGTATTATTGGTCACACATGTAAGGACCCTCAGGAAAGAGGACTCCAGAGCGGCTGCAGAAAGTGGCAAGGACAGTGGGATAAATGTCTTGAAAGTGAGAGAGAAGATTTAGCGGGTATTCAAGGGAATGTGTCTTTTACTTTAATAATTTTTTAAAACAACTTTAGATGGTCACCATGTTTTTTCAATCACACCTGTATATTTGCCTTTCGATAAAAACTCTGCCAAAGAGAAAATTCCTTCTTCCACCAAAGAAACGTTCACCTTTCTTTTGTTGCCCATATGTTGTTTTTGGACAGCACTTAGCAGAATCTGGCTGGAGCCCTGGGTTGTCATTTGAGGAATATTTTTTTTGTCTCAGTTTCCTCAACTCTAAAACTAAATAACAGCACCTTGCTCTCTTCCTTTAGAGCTAGTGTGACAATGTTGTAAAAATGCGACGATTTATAATAATGGGGAGCATGACAGTGCTGTTACAGTTTTAGCTTTGGCTTGCAGCGGTGGGTGGTAAGCTGTGTGCAGCTACCTGCCTTCTGTCTTCTGGTTCTATTCATGGTGGCCTCTGACATTCACAGGATGAGTCCACTGGATCAGCTTCCTGCTGGCCATAGAGTTCTGGTCCAGCCCAGTGTCCTGTGGTTCAGCTAGTGATCGATGCCTACACCTTGCTCTCATTAACTTCATGCTCTGGTAAGGTAGCTCAGTAGGGGCCGAGTACAAGGAAAAAGCTTACTGAGCACAATTTTCTTTTATTTCTTGGGACCAGAGCTCCAAGTATCCAGCTTGTGAGCATCCTCTGCAGTGTCCATCCTTCACTGGACAGTTTCCAGGACTAAACATGTTTTAAACGAAAGCATGAAAGGAAGACATGAAATCATTATAATTTTTAAAATTTATACAAGCAGGTAAGAAGTACAAGAATCAGGGTATTTTGAACTTCTGTGGAAAGCAAATGAAACGATTCCACGTCTAGCACAATAGCAAACTATGAAGATTATGTGTTATCAGACTAAGGAAGAACGTTTATTATAAGTAATAAATACTCCTTCTTCTTCATCCAGATTGAATTCACACATATGCTTTGTCAAATTTGGTACCATATTCCTGCTTCTGTCTTACTGAGCTGTTATACTGCTATAGGGAGAAAAGAAGGCCATACTAAGGGTGGATTTGTTCTTGATTTTATAAAACCAAAAGATTCAGTTCAATAGAAACATGGGAAGCATACTTGTCTAACACCCTAAGACACAAGCATGATATTACACACACGTTTCCCCCAAATGGTATCTCGTATCACTTTTCCAAAGGACGGAGCGGGTGCTACAGAGGGTAATGTGATCCTCATGCACATCTGTGTCCTCACTTCACAACTGTATGGTGAGGGCAGAGGACAGTATGGGAAAGACTTGATTGTATCACCCAGGGTACAGAAAGGTCCACTTGGGGGCTGATGAGATTTCACCCTAAGTGGACTATTCTGAGAACAGAGTTCCTATGTAGCTGGCACTGTTCCCCCCTCACAAGGTGATTCCTATAAAATCTACTCCCTTCCAATCTCTACCATCTCCTACAGTGTCTTGGGTCTGGGGCCATCTGTCCCATGGCACTTTCTATTCTGTGCTGGAAGGAGATGGCTGCCACCACTGTTTCTCCAAGTGTCTGTGGTTAAGAACTAGGTGTCTATACACCTTAGCCTTTTATTCACTTATCTGTTTAGTTTCTTTCCATTCTATGTGGACAGACCCTTTAGTAAAATATGGGAAAAGTGGAGCAAAGCAAAAAAAAAAAAATAAGAGAGACATCAGAGAGATCTTTATCATCAATATGTTCACTCCATTAAAGAAGCATAAAATTTTGTTGTCCATTCCATGCAGAGTAAAATCCCTTCTGTATATAGTTGAGCACTGAACACAGCCAGTGGACTGACAGTCACTGGTCCTCATCCACGCTGTAGGCACCGTTCACATGAGCTGGGTTTCATGCATCCTAGAGACAAAGCTTACCTCTTCCTCCCTGGCAAGTTTCAGTCTTTAAGTAGCATGCTTCATGGAGCAGGAGGGAGAAAGAGTTAGGTGGAAAAGAACATATGGTCTATCCAGATTGAATGAGGATTGTATATCACAAAATCATCCAGCAAATGGGAGTTCTGGAAGAGATGGCTTACAGGTCTCAAAGAGACAAGCAGGAGATGTATCGCAAAAGCTTGAAATGTCAGGGTGACATTCTCTTCACTCTGAATTTGAAAGTGCTGGTGAGTTTAAACATTCATTTCCTAGCTCTGAACTTCTTATGTTCTATTGTACAATATGTGGAAAAAAATACAAGTGCAAATAAAAACTTATGAGAGCCCTAACAAAAGACACTAAATACGTGAGGATTTTTCCTCCAGCTCTTTTATTCCATAATGTTTGAAAATGTTGAGTGTTATTCTGGAGTTCTTATTGTTTTTCAGCTTCTAAAATAAATGATCCCTCATGTTACTAGTTAGTCACAATAACCATATTTTTAGTGGTCGAATTTTTCTCATACATCTATGAACCACAAATTACTTAGGCATTTCAGCACTTTTGTGACATTTGTATGATTTCTGAATTCTTTGTCAAAATAAACAGCAATGAGGTTGGATATTTGTGTTCATAAATGTATCAGTTACTTCTATTTTTTCCTTCTTAATTACATTCTCCCATTTTTTAAATGTTCTTAACAGAAAAACTGGTGCATTTTCATTTGTATTAAAGAAAAATAGACAACAAGAAACACAGTTGGTCAGTTGTGTGTCCACCTATAAATGTCCTCAGAGATCACTGTTCATAAATGTCGGCACATAAGTATAGACTTTTAAGTTTAAGTTTACTTTCAGCTCATAAGTACAGACTTTTAAAAAATGATAATGGTGGCTTAGAAATGAAAGAACTGGTAAAGAGTGAAAGAACTGGAGCCAAACCCCACTCCTGACCCTTCTGTGACCAAGGACAATCTGTTCAACTTCTCTGAGCCACTCAGTGTCATCATCCTTCCTCTAGAATATTTTGTACAACATAGTCACCATCTCTGTGCTCCTTTGTGTTGGTTTCTAGCCTCCCCACTTGGTTTCTGCTCCAAGATCCAAGGTGATGGCTACAGCATCTTCCTGTACCTCCATGTGTCTGTTACTGGGAGAGTGAAGCCAGTGAGGAGAAATGGATCTGGAAGACGGACACACCATTTCTGCACACTCCCATGGCTCAGAATTCAACCACAAAGCCATATCAAGCTCTCAATGCAGCCCACTATTTAGCTAGGTGCATATTAAGAGACAACTTGAAGTGTCCACTACCGTGTTTCTTTGGTCACCCAAATATATCTACTTGATCCATCTTTCTACCTACTGCAGACAAGTTCTCTCCTCAGAGGATACTAAGTCACTCAGCCTTCTCATTCACATCTAACTGCAGCGTCTCTGGCTGATAGGCTCTATGTGACCTCAGGCTTCTCTGTGGCTTCCTGAAGTTTTGCTAGTTACAAACAAAACTGCAAAGCAACCACTGTTCACAGCCAGTGAACCCAGATGATGAAGAGAGAAATAGATGCAGGTGAAAATATTCAGAAATATAAAGGCGGAGAACCACCAGAACCATCACTTTCCGCAGCTATGTTGGGGTCCTGTTGGATCACGTCTGCAATGCATTCCCTGGCCTGTTGGTGGAGGTGGCTCATGTGAACAAATGTAATATCGTTTTGTTTTCTCGTTTCTTTTCTTCTCCTTTTTCAATATTGAGAATTGAATCCAAGACCTTTATACTGAGCAATATGCCCAGCCTTTAAAAAAAAGTTTGAGACAAGACCTTAGTAAATTGCTAAGTTGCCCTGGCTAGACTCAAACTTTCAATCCTCCTGTCTCCACCCCTGCAAAGAGCTGGGTTTACAGTCATGTGCTGTTGGGTCTTGCTCTTGTATCTTAGCAAGGTCACGTTTTAAAATACTGGATGTTAGGGCTTCAATATCTGACTCCTGTGGGGGAAAGGGAGAGGGACACAATCCAACTCAGTTCAATAATTGTTGCTCTGTAATTCTGACAGGAGTCACATTATTTGGTTCAACCTAAGTCATAAATTCTTTTCCAGGAAGAATTCCAGGGCCCATGGAAGGAAGATGCTTTATGGTGTTTAAGAACATGATCCCACATGGATTTTGCTTCCATTCTTACCTCACTGGTCCCATTTTAGTTTTATAACCATGTAGTACGGAGCCCGCTCAGTCACGGTGACCACAGGTCTGACATTGTTTTACTATGTACACAGGGGAGAATAGATTTTGCAACACCATTACCCATCTGCACCCCAAATCCCTGATTTATGATATGAACAGTTATAATTTCATTTGTACCCACTGACAGGGTACCGTGTGGTATTTTGAGATCTACTATAAGACATGCCTAGACCAAATCAAGGCAGTGATCACTTGTGTCTTATTAAACATTATTTGCCACGAGTAACCAGACAGAGTCTAGGAATGGTAAGCAGACAGAGATGTTAATATCCTAACTTGATCAGCAGGCATTGTACCCACATATTAAAATAGTATGGTATTTTTGTCTAATTTGAAGTGTTTAGATTATGTTTTAAAATTTCCTGTGGAAAAGAGAAAACTATGAAAGGGAAAGATTCCTGGATGTGGGTAGAAAGTCTGTGTGGTGGACACAGCCAGGCAGGTTGCTCGGGTCACATTTGGACTCGAGGGTTCCCTCTGGGCTTCGCTTTCCAGGTACTTTCTCTCTGTAACAGCAAAGGGCTGGATGTCATTAGCATTCCCCAGAGTTCTGTACAACAAAAGTCTTAAAGGTATATTTCTCAAGGATGAAATTCTGCACACAACATTAGGAATGATTTGTGTGAGACCCACTTTTCAGAGAAATGCAGCATCTTCACGAACCTGATCATCTTTCCACACATGACTTTCAGCCCACACACCACTGTCTGGGTCCCAAGCTAGTGTGTTAATCACCCACTGACTTCTCGTAATTCACAGCGTGGGAAACGGTGAACTAAACGGCCTATGAAGCTCCTTCCTGCTGCAGGCTTGGGTGATGTTCTGCTCCTCTCCCCACCTCAGCACCTATTTAATTATTGACAAAGTCTCTTTGTAGCCTCCTCTGCTTGGAATTAAGTAGAGGAATCTTGGCACAAAAGGCCTTTAAATAAGTTTGGAAACCAACAGTGGATATTGAAATAGAAAAGGCAAGATTGATTTATACCTTTGCATGGGTCAGTGGGTTAGATGTGGTGGTCGAGCTGTTGGCTAGCTAGTTAAACTCTTGGGAACTAGAGAGAGTTAAATTTGGAAGAAGAGGTTTAAGCCCTTTGAGAGCAGAGAGGAGGAGTCCCTTCAAGGTCCCTTTCTAGGAAGCAGGCTGTGCCAGACAGAGGGAGGACGACTTCCAGCCTCCTCCATAATTTCCCTTATGGCCGGCTTTGTGTATGTGTAAATCATTCAGATAATTGCTGTAATTCTGTGTTTAGCTCCACTGCTGAGGCCCCTGCTTCATGAATATTCATAAGATCTATCCACACTCCACTATTACTTAAGTTTTCCCAGACAGCTTTCATGCTGAGTGCCAGTGTGTTTATACTGGAGCTGATCTAGCTGCAGTGAGAGCAGGCTGAGTGTGTCCAGGAAGCTCCCAGGGAGTGAGAAGGCAGTGGACTTACTTCTCTGCAGCACAGGGATGCTGGTGCTCAGCGTCTGCCCAGCAGACTCCAGGGCGCAGCTCCTGCAAGTGGGCATGTGTTCCAGCCAGGAGGGCGATGATGGCTGGACCATCCTAGAAAAGTGACAGAGGGAGCTCAGAGTGCTGGGAGGAGTTTAGAAAAAGTACCCGCTGACAGAATGAAAATGGGTAGGATCAAGAAGCAATGGCTTCTCACACGACCAAAATCCCCAAAAGATATGACATATCTTAAAAGACATATCTTAAGATATGACATATCTTAGAAGATATGACGTATAAATAACATATATAATTAATAAGAAAGAAAAGTCATGTGAAATTTTAATCCAGTTTGGTTGTACGTACTTATAGCTGTCTCCTTCTGGATATCTGTTTTTAGCAATGACCACAAAGACACATAAACTGAGAGTGTGGTCAAAATATATAGCAAATGTTTAATTTTTTTTTAAGTTTATTACAATAAAACACATTAGAACTTATTCCCTTCAAAATCTTCCCCCTCACGTGCATTAGAGGCAGAGTAGTAAGCATAGCTGCCTTCCAAAATCCTCCCCTTGCTTTGAACACACTCATCCCATCATTCTTGACAGTTCCTGCAGCAGCTCTGGAGTCCTCTTTCCTGAGGGTCTTTAGCTGTACTGTCCCAGCTGCCTCTATGCCTTGAATTGATTCAAAATGTTTCTCTTTCCTGGTCATTTTGACTTTGGGGAAGAGCCCAGAAGTCCCATGGTGCCAGGTCTGGTGAACAAGTGGATGAAGACACAGCGTCATGCGTCATGTTTTTACAAATCTGCCTCTGTGTTGGGTGGTGCTTGGTGGCAAGATTCACTGTGTTTTTGATCACAACTTGTGAAGACACTCGGGAAAGAGGACCCAACTCCTGAATTGCTGCAGAAAGTGGAAAGAACAATGGGGTAAATGTGCTGGATGTATGGGGGACAATCTTGAGGGAGATTCATGGCCATGGGTCTTTTACTGTAACAATTTGTTTTTCAGTTTAACTGTTAGATATCTTACATTCACACCTTGTACATCACGTAAGCATATAGACATGGCAGCAAATATACATAAGTGCCAGAAAGGTCTTGAAATTTTTACCCAGTAATATTCCCTGTCGATACTTGCAGACCTTTCCCTGTGTATAGAAGTCTTGTTAGCAGCAACTGCAAAGACACAGGAAGTATTTGGAATTTTATTAGCCATGTTTTAAGTACACTGATCTTTGAACTTGAAAAGTGAGCAAGAAATTCTCAGGGAAAGAAAATCAAGAAAATAGCTTAAGTGGAAAACAAAGCAGGGTTGTCTTGGGGTATAGCCAGCTCCCAGGTCTTGGGTGGGAACAAGCCAGGGCTGTTGATGTGGGGGGGCCCAGAGAGGATGTGGGGAAACAGCAGTGCTCTGTGTGCCTGCCTAAGGCATGGGCTCATCCCAAGGGGAAGAGGGACACTGAAAGACTGAAGGCAGAAATGTGGCAATTTGTAGAATTGTTTCAAGGTAGAATAGAAGCAGAAGGAGTTTTGGGGGGAAGGAAATAATCAAGAAGAGATAGGGTGTAAAAAGTAGAGAAGTTCTGGGATGGAGCCTTTATACTTTGAGGGCAAAAACTAAGAGCATAAATAAATATTATAAAAGGCTGAGTCTAAAGAACTGTACCTTAGACCAGAGTTATGTTCCTGGGAGGAAGGATGGCTGAGCAGTTGTCCTGCATCTTGGAATTCATCCTTATCCTTCTGGGCATCATGTGCATGTTTGGAAAGAAGTCAAGGAGAGTTATAGATGAGAATCCTTCCTTAAAAAACAAGAGTGGGTGGCTGAAGCCTGACCACACAAACATCCTTCTCTTTGTCTGATTTCCAGCCACCTACAACTCCTCATCTCTGAGAAATCCAATTTGGCAGTGGAGGTATTTAGAGAAAGAGACATTTGGTGCTGCATAGTGATCAGACAGAAGAGGCGATTCCCAACAGAGGTTCACTTGGTTCCTGTAAGATGGGCAACGTTCATCTAAAGCAAGGAGTGAGGCAGAAGGAGGAAAGACTGATCATGAAGAGCTGAGTGAGTAGAGGGCAGTGCTGGAGAGGCTGGGGCACTGTCAGCCACCATTCAGCTGTAGAGTGCTGGTGCCCATCTGTGAGTAGAACTTGGAAGGCTGCACTATGAAAGTGGCTGCATGGAAAGCTAGGGGAAATTCTGGTAAAACGTAAAACTATGCACTGCATGCATGGTAAATTTTGTGTGTGAATTGATTTGAATTAAATTTCTTTTACACTACTGATTTCTTTTGTTCATTTATTGAGAAGAAAGTTTTTGTGCTTTCATTTTTCTATTTCTTCCTTATAATAGAGAATCTTTGGGGCCTATGATTTGTACTCTGAACAACATTTTGGCTATGCTTTTAAGATCATGGTACATAGTATTATGCAATAACCATTACTCTTCTCCAATTATTTTGTCATGAAATTTTATTTTTCATAGAAGAGCATTTTTATATTTTCTTTACTACTATCTACTTGTATTATGTTACAATCAAAACAACAAAAAGACATTTAAAAAAGAGCCTTACACTAGTTGTCTATAAACTAAATCCACTTCTAGAATATTCACTTCATCTAAGATACTAAGGAGAGAGGGCAGAATTGCAAGTAGAAGCACATTAATTGCAATCGTGACAGACACTATTAACTCATCCTGCTATTTTTTTCTGTATAAAGCAGGAGGAGGGGACAGATGGAAAATTAGGAAATGCAAAACGTTAGCTAGCCAAGCAACAGCAGCCATAAAATTTAGAACATTAGCTCTATAAATTCAGCATCGGCAACCTTCATCCCATGATCAAGTCAAGCCATGGTTCCCATGTGCTTCTGTGATTAATAAAGTAAAGATTTATGGGGTAAAACCAATTTCAATTGTGTATGCCCTACCTGTGGTTCAACAGAGGAGATGAGACAGACCGTGTAGCTGGCTAAACCCAAAAGACTCATTATGTGCTCTTTACCCACTTTTTATGATAAAGATAAAAATTGATTCTTAGTTTATTTGCTGGTTAGATGTCTACTGACATATTAGCAGCCACTCCTTGATAATGGGAAGATCAGGTTAAGCTCCTCCCAGCCAGTAGTTCCCACAAGTCTTTGTGTGTGTTAAACTCTTCACTTACCCTGCTTCTGTGGCATGACTTTGCCTGTGTGATGAAATGTGGGTTTTAATTCACACTCCCTGACTTTGCTGAACCATGATCTGCATGCTCACCAAGCACAGCAAGCCGAAGAGTTGCATGCATTAGAGGCACTCACTGCCTAGGTGGCAGTGGGTGACTCCGTAGGCAGCCTCTCAGTGTGACCCAGCTGCCCTCCCTCATAATCACTTTCGCATGGAACCCTCAGCATTTGCAAGGCCCACTGCACTTACTGTGAACGGACTTTCCCATGAGGCACAGAATTTTCAAAAACTTTGACCACATGGGAGAAAAATAAGTGGATATGTGAAAAAAAATCAAGACTTGTTAAGAATGGAAACTTCTGGAACCCCACCCAGATCTGTGAAATCTCTAGAGAGAGCCAGGAAATGGCCATGGTAATGGCTGGGGGAGGAACAAAAGCTGGGTGATTCTGACATCGATCTCTCATATGTATTTTGAGAACTGTGTAAAAGAAAGACACTTAAAATCACTTCCAGCCTAAAGGTGTCACACTCTGAATCCTTGGCTTGCTCTGGATCTCAATTCTCAAATCGCTCTCTCCACTTCTGTTTCTCTGTCTTTCCAAGCTGGAGAATATTCAAGCAGTGTGAGATTTGGTGCTGAAAAGGGTTTATACCAGTCAAAATTTTTGTTATTATATTGGTTTCATGCATGTAATTCCTGCTCAGACTTTAAGTACAGGCAGCTGGATTTCTATCCCAGGTGCTATGCCTCATGAATCACTGACATCTTTCCTCTCTATTAGACACCAAAGTGCAGCTGTCTAATCTAACAAATCCACCACCGCATTTAGCCTTTTCCTCTGGCCGGTGACCACCACGAAAGATGTGAAGCTACCACGCTGGAAGGAATGTGCCTTTCTGCACTACAGGAAGTATTCTTGGCAGCATGGAATAAGTAAGGTGTCGTTCTTTCTAGAATCGACATTTAAATTTTTTAAGAGAAAGAAAAGGCAGTACAGAAGTCCAATGATTCACAAGAACTCTTGTGAGGAAAACATTGAAGTTCTGTATGAGTTTTGATACTCCACCCCCACATAGCTTAGCCTACTGTGATCACTACAGAATGTAAAACCCATCTCAGTCTATTGGCCTGAGAAAATTCTCCATGAAATCTAAGTTGCTCACTACTCTACTTAGTATCATTTTAGTGTCTCTGGTATGAATTCAAGCAGCAGAAGTTAAATGGTTTTGGAATCATATAATACTAGAATCAGCAGACGTGACATGGTATAAAATGATCACTAAAATTAAGACATGGCCCGTGGTTTCTATGAGGTTATGGTATAGAAGCATTTAACACCAAAGAGTTGGTCACATTGTGCCACTGTGCCAGGGCACATGCTTCTCTTTCCTTGATGAATCGAAAACAAGAGGTAACAAATCTCCAGTATCTTGGTATTCTTGCTTCTACCAAGGTTCTTGTCATCTTCATACTCCCAGTATAGCCTCCGTTGAATTGAGCTGAACTCCAATTTAATCTTTACCTTAGGGATCAGATAACAGCCATACATTCAGATAAATCTCAGTTTGCTGGTCAGAAAATTCCTGCCCATAATCTTCATCGTCAAAATTGTATTTTGCCACTTTGGAATCAATACTCAGCTCCTGGACAGAAGTGGAAAGGAAATCTAGATCCTTCTTCTCAGTTCTGAAATGCTTCCAAGCCCTGTCTCTGCCCATGTGTTCCAGTTCCCCATCACATTTGCTCTGTCCGGACAAGTATGACATCTAGAATAGCCCAGGATCCTTTTGAGCTCACTCAGGGAATGCTCAGGAAATATGATAAATTATGATAGGAAAATCTAAGGAGTATAGTTTTCCCCCATGATAGATTTTCATTTTGATAGGAGCCCCTTAAATGCAAAAGTCTTTTATCAATATGTAGTAAAAAAAAAAAAAACCCTAAAAAGACAAAGCTCAGAGATATTAGAGATATATTTTCACATAGTGAAAATTTTTGGTGACCATTTACACCAGTCTGCCTACTCATCTTACTGGGAATTGGAATGCAATAATAATTATTTTTTAAGTATACTTTGATCAAAATTTTCCTTTAAAATATTGTTGACCTTTTTAGAATGCATAGTTTTTTTTTATCCTGAGAGCCTTCTTTATTCACAGTATAGTATATAAGGAAGGGGTCCAAGGAAAAAGTGTGAGGGTTGAGGAGGAGAGAAAGGGAAAAGAAAGAGAAGTAGCATGAAGATATGTCATGTGCAGGAACCTAATAACCTCACTTAAGGTAAACATTCTATGCCATACCATGAGATATGATTAGTAATATGAAAAGGAATGAAAACAGGATAGAGGAAATAGAGAAGGAGAGAGGGAGGGAAAATAAAGGGAAGGGAATTTTTTTAAAGAAGAAAAAAGCTGTGGTATATACATGTAATCATTCCTCAGGAAGCTTGTAAGCTGCTTGAATTGCAAACATCTACTAATAAAATAAAAAATTCTTTAACAAAAACAATATAATCTTGAGATGGTCTCAGTGGAACTTTTATAAATTAGCTCATGCTTTTCTGTTGTCTCATTATATGGCTCCGGAATTACATTTTCTCAGAAATAAGTACACAATATTTTAAAATATAGTAATTACTAAACATGACATTATTAATCAAAATATTGTATTATAGAAACTTAGCATGTATTAGATCTAATAAAAAGCATTCCATATACCTTTTCTTTGCCAAGTCAACATCCTATCTGATTTGAGAATTGTGTCCAATTTTGGAACTGGGAGTGCCCCAGGGAATTCCAAATGCCCTTGGACTTCCATGCATGAGCAGCCCATAGAGAAGGGGCTTTCCCCGGGAAGTCTTCCTGTAGAATACAGTCCCCTAGGCTCACGGTATGGAAACTATTTCCAGCTGGCTGAGTTGGGGCTGAGTGAGGAGATGGTATGGTAAAGGGGACATCCAGTGTAGGAAGTGGAACTCCCAGACCCCAGTGTTCGTGTGCTAACTTTCCCCTCTGAGAAATGATTTCACCCCACTCTTCCTCAACTTTTTCCCTGCAAGATGGATCTGTTGTTTGTTAAACACAGTGCGTTCATGACAGCTCTAGAAAGCATGCACTAGTATGTGCTTGAAAGCCAACCCTATCAGTTTTGCTATTGTTACTGTGCATTTAATATTCGCTCATAGCTGTGGAGCCAAGGGGTGGATTTAGAGGGACACAGCTCCTACCAGATACTCAACACTTTCATTCTCCCACAGTCTGGCAAAAGCAGTGGGTGCAGGAGATTATCTCCTTTCACTGGTGGCGAACTCTGAGCTTGCCTTTCCACACTGATTAATCAGTCTTGACAATGCTTTAAATCAAAGACAAGGAACAGGATTCTTCCTGCCTGATCTTGTCTTATTTTACTTCGGTTTTTTCACCTATTGTGTGCTTTATGGAACTTCTGCATACATAATGCTTAATTTAAAATTATATCCAATCAAAAGTTCAAACCCAATACTGCATTTATGCAAATGTGTATCACTTGGTATGTTTGAAATGTTACTGCTCTTCCTCACATCCCACAGCATTTACAATTCTTCCCATGAGCATCGTAGTGAGATCGGCGGTATGTTTAGAGTCTGTCCAGTTCCAAGGCCACGAACCTGGACAGTGCCAGGCTGAGATGCTGCACACATCCTTTTCCTTTTCCTCCATCCTTTTCCTTTTCCACAGACTCGCTGCTGGAGTCTTGATCGGCTCCCAGATGAGGACTTCAGAAAGCTCTGCTTGTGTGTGGCATCTCATGTCACCTGATAGATATATGCTCCATAGAGCGGTGCTGTCTTTCCCTGCCTCCCATGCACCCTTGTGCATGACATTTCTCACCCCAAGAACTCATCAGGCAACCTCAGAGATGGGGGTGGCTTCTCCCGCGCTCTGGCTCTATTCACAAACCTGGATAACTGAGATTAGAATGAGTCGCAGGGGCACCATCTGGCCCTGATGGGACGCTTTCTGCACGGCAGATCCTCAGCACATTGTTCACCAGAGCTCGAAGTGCCTGGTCCAGAAACAGCAGTTCAGTTTATTTCCTTACTTCCAAGGAATTATGAGTTTGAGGTGCATCTGCACAATAAAACTTGAAGACAACCAGAGGCCGATCCAATTCAAGGGTAATACAGAACTGACTGATTATCATGAAACATCACAATTTACACTTTTCTGTCCCTCAAGGTCATCATCTCAGGAAGCTAATGGAACCCCAGAAAGGAGCTTTTGCTGTCTTGCAACAGGGCTGCAGCACTCCAGGGTGCCTGGGTCCTGTGTTTGTGCTGCTCCTCTTCAAGTATCCCTCTTCTGTTTGGTGCTAAGCCTGTCAAGAAAGAAGAGACCGATTTCTCAAAGAACTGCCCAGTCCTGCAGTCTGCCTGGCTGTCTCTGGATTGTAGACCAGGGTGGTAGGGAGCCCTGCCACAGGGCACATGAGCTCCCACAGTGCGGGACAGCTCTCTGTGGGGCTGGCAGTCCTCTGCATCAGCCATGTGTATGCTCTGCCTTCTCCAATCTGCTCTTTAATCATCTTGGTATTAAAAATGGATTCTGAAGAGCATCCCCAAATGGAGAGAGCTGTGCGCATCGGAGAAAGTCCTAGCATTATTGTATCCAGTCTCCCCGACAGCCAAGCCAACAGGAGGGGGACTGTGGTCGCTGCAGACTGCCGCAGACAGACTACCAACAGCTGCACGGTTAATTACGGCTCTCTCTCCCTCTCTCCTCCTCTCTTGAAAGTCTCAGCTTTAGAAATAAAAGATAAGAAATTCTTTAGAGTAATTAGAGACTGCTGAACGCTTATGGTAATAATGAAAGAAAACATTCTGACTGATTTTACAGCAGGAAGAGGCAGCAAGAGTCGCGATGCAGGTTGAAAAAAAATAATTAAAATCAGCTTTGCTTCTGTCTTGACGGAGCTGTCAGCCCTGGAGAGAAAAGAATTGCTAATGAAATATTAATATGCTGCCTTAGATTTTATGTAACCACCTTTTGTTCCCAGGGACTATTCCAGTTTGTCAGTCAAAGAGGTCAGGTGTGAAAGGACTCAGAAAGCAGGGTGGGCGAGAAGGAAATGAGAACTCTGTGGCCTAGAAAAAGCTGGGGCTCAGAAAGCGCTTACTGGAGCATCACGGCAGCTGACAGCCTGGCCGTGGCCTCCTCAGCCTCACAGACCAGCCTTTTCCCTTTCTTCCTTTCTTTTCTCTCTCCGCACCCAGGCTGGCAGACATGAAATATCAGCAATCATTATGATACAATCAGAGCTGCTTTTATGATATCTAGAAGTGGTTTCCAGGTCTACAGATGCCAGACAGTCTGAGGATCTCAGCAAATTGTATGTTTTAAGGAGGCAGCAGACACAGCCCCCACAGAATATTTTCTTCTTCTTCTTCTTTTTTTTTTTTTTTTT